>CANXYI010794942.1:0-11335 GCA_948208565.1 Hura crepitans | reverse complement strand
TCATTACAAAAGAATAGATAATCTACCTTAGATAGTGTAGCTTTACTTAATACCTAACCCTAATCAATGGCACTTATGTATACATATTGGAATGCCTAAACCTGCTCAAAAGCCACCTAATGTAACAACCCCCTACCTGATCCTTCACATAGAATAGATAAGAGAAACTACCTTCCCAGCAGTCACCCATCTTGACATTTAGCCCACTAAGTTCACTTAACTATTAGTCAACAACCATATTACTATTTTCTTGTTATTTTAATTAGATTTAATTTTGCTTTATCTCCTTTCTACTGTGTTTTTCTATATTGACAAAATTACATGACAAGTTCTTACATAATGTTTTAGATGAAATTTTGGCAACATAATGGTTATCTAGAAAAGTTTAACTTGTAAAAGGCACTCTTGTAAACATTCAAAATCATCTCACACATCCTACACCCTATTGGTCCTTTAACATTATCAATCATCATAGTCATGTAGTAATTATAGAGTCAACATAGTTATTAGAGTTCATTCAGCAACACACATCTCATAAACATCATGCATAACCTACTTTATAGTTTATAGACTAGCATATATTATAAACTTATTTATAATAACTTTACATGATGGGCCCTGACTCCTTATACATGACTACCTCTATCCATCACTAACACAAAAATAATTAGAACATATACCCTAAGGGAGGTTGGTAGCTATATTGTCTGACTGTTAAGGTTGGTCTGTAATCTACATTTTTTTACTTATGTATTAGAACACTAACATGCTAAGTATACACTTAGTGGTGAATTTAATGTAATATGGATTCTATCATGCACATATGCAGCATACATCATGCAAGAATTATTAGCCTGCAACTTACTTCATTTACCTTTCCTATTATAAATCTTTAGTTATAAACCCTATCTAATCACATATAATAAAATTCATTTAATTGAAAGCTGTAATGTATTTTAATTCATATTGCTTACATTTTTATCCCTTTGTTATGATGCATTCTAATTAAGTCATGTATATATAGTCATTGCATTATTTTTATCTACTCTTATATATTTTTAGGCTTTTACTTGAGAGAAAATGCTTTAAGACAGTAGATAATGGGATTTAACTTATGTAGTGGCCTATATTTTGAACCTCGATAGCAATACCTACCTATCTCCAACTAATAGCAAGGATTAGTTTAGTAAGACCTCCTAATATTAGAGTGGTAAGGATTAGTCTTACTAGACTCCCAACTAGAGGGATTGTAGGGATTAGCCTTAGGGGACCTCCTAATATCTTAAATCTCAACATCAATGGATAATAAGGATCAACACATGGTGCTACCTAAATAAAAATTAGAAACTTGAAAAACAACACATACACTCAAAATTGGCACTACTTATCAAGTGTTCTAATCTCTCAAATTAAGCATTTTCCTTGATTTTTATTAGTAGAAATGAGTTTTAGAGATTATGGAAGTAAGATTCAGTGTGTCAATTATTAAATTTAGCTTAAAAATAGAGGATAATTAAAGAAAAAACCAAGGGAAAAACCTTAGGGGTGGTATTGGCCATATGGGAGAAATAGAGGAAAAAGAAAGGGTTGGAACATGTAATGCCCACACATGTGCCCCCATTTATATTATGCATATGGACAGCTCGAATTGTGCCACGTGTTGATCTGACAGTCCATTTTAATCAAAGTTTCATTTTATGCTTCAAAAATTCAAATTAAATGTTCAACACCCTTAAAATTCATGTTTTCACTATGAAAAATTATCAAAAGCATAAATTAGGGGACCTCTAAAATCTTGGGTCAAATTTCCAAAGGGAATTAGGTCAACTATTCACTCACGTAATTAAGAAATTTTGAATAAATATCAATCGACCTCAAAAAATTATAATTCCTTCACTATTGGATTATTTAGAATTTTTGAGATTCAAGACATGCTATTTTTATGTCCATTATAGCATATCCTGAGCCTTTCCTAGCACGATGCAAATTACAACCACTATTCACTAGATCTTAGCATGAAGTGATTTATTGGTTCTACTAAAATTTTAATTGCTTCATTTTCATCATTTTTTGCCCGTCGAAGTTTTATGATTAGTATATCCCTTTAGGCACCTTACAGTGTCAGAAATACTCAAAAACACTATTCATGAAATTGAGATTCTCAAGCATTACACAAAATGTGGCCCCTTGCACAAGCTTAGATCCTGATATCTAGTGTTTAAAGAGTAGTCCCTTGAGTGCAGGCCTGAGGATAAAAATACTAATAATAATAATAAGAATAATAATAATCATAATAATAATAATAATAATAATTTTTTTATTATTATTATTATAATGGTAATGATAATAATAACACTAATAATAATTGAGATTATAGTTTCAAGTTAAATGATAGTAATAGAAAGGAATTAATAACCTGAGCAAAATTATTGTGACTTGTTAATGAGATGAATTGGATATTTTTCCTTACATATGTGGTACACAAGCTATGAGTTAAGGTTTGTTTGTGATTGAAATATCTTTCATGGTCATACAACTCATATGCATGTGACATAATGCATATTTCATTAAATTTACCACAATGTTCATGCTTAGAATATCAATTTTTTAATATATAGATTATTGATAGTATATGCATTCAGCCTTAGCTAGATATAGTATAATAACTTCATGTTATTGATTTTGTGGTATATATCTCTCATTTGTAAAGTTTGTAATTAAATAGAGGCATTCATGTAAAGGTTAGGGTTATATAGGCTAGAGGGTTATGTAAATTAATGTCGTAGCTTGGAATGTAACTTCAATTATAAATATGATGATGGTTGTTTGAATGGGAAGCATGGTTTCTTGTTGGGAATTTGCTAAGAATTATTATATGTCTATGTGAACTATGTGAATGCATGAGATGAGTTTGGCAAATATGCCTAAGGATAGGTATTGTCATGAAGTTTTTATAGTGGGTCAGTAAGACCCAATATAGTAGAACAAATGTTGGATAGTCCATAGAAGTGCTTTTATTGCAGGTTAAATTTTTTCATTTTACTCTTGGATAGTCGTTATGCTACTAGATTTTCATCAAAATTGAATTAGTAAGCACTAGTGACATATTTACCATTAAATGAGTTTTAAAACATCTAAAACATAATTCTCTAACTCAATAAGAGTTTTAAGAAGATAATCGTAAGCAAGTAAGGTTATCATGTGTAAGTAGGTTAGTGACATCCCTTAACTTAGTCTAATAATAAAATAGGTAAGGGTTATCATTGCTTTAAATCAGCATAATACTATTATTTATCTAATGCAGCCTTCAACCTATCTCTGATAATCTTAACTTTTTCTTTAGAATCTCTAATCAAAGCTAACCCCATCAACTTGTTTACACTCAATTAATTCCAACATAAAGGAGTTCTACACTTTCTCTTGTATAGATCTTTATATGGTGCCATGCCCAAACTTGTGTGATAATTGTTGTTTTAGGAAAACTCTGCTAAAGAATGATATTGATCCCATCATCCTTTGAACTTTATGGCATAGCTTCTCAATATTTCTTCTAGCACCTAACAAAAATATTTTTATCACAAGCATATAATTAACTTAGTATTAAAGTCACTAAAATATTAAAGTTAGCTTATTGACCCTCTCATATTGGCAATCTATCTATGGATAGAAAGTCATACTAAAGCTAAGCCAAGTACCCAATGCATTATGATGCTTTTTTTAAAACCTCAATGTGAACCTCGGGTCTCAATCTAATATGATACTAGAAGGCACTAAATGCAATCTTACTATCTCATTGATGTATAACTTTTTAAGCTTTTTCAAAAATAATTTATTCCCATTGGTATAAAGTGAGTAGACATGGTCAATTTTTGTATAATTATCATTACTATATCACACTTACTTCTTGTTTTAGGTAGCCCAACCACAAAATCCATGGTGACCTTATCCCTTTCCATTTTGTAATTACTATATGATGAAGCAACCCAAGTGGAACATGATGCTTAACTATAACTTGTTAACAAGTAAAGCATCTATTCATAAACTTTTCCACATCTCTCGTTATATTGTGTCACCTATAAGAAGGCTTCAAGTCTTAATACATTTTGGTGCTACCAAGATGCATAGCATGAGGTATGTTATGAGCTTTTTGTAAAATCTAACTCCTCACATCTTTCACATCAATCACATATATACAGTCTTTGTAGTATAAGCATTTATCATCTTTGATCTCATACCTAGGGAACTTTGTCTCTTGGATAGAACCCATAATCTCTATCAGCTTGCCATATTCTTTTTTAGCGTCTTTATCTATTTAAAGAAGACTTGGTTTGATCATAATTTTGCCAATAAAGTTGTATCATTCATAGACTCATTCTGACATTTATAGCTATCATAGTAGACATAAACATCTTTCTCAAAGCATCTAATACTACATTGGCATTGCTAGGATGGTAATCGATCAAGCAATCAAACTCTTTTATCATTTCCATCCATTAGAGTTGCCTCAAGTTTAACTCTTTTTTAGTAAGTAGATACTTCAAACTCTTATGGTCAATGTACATATAAGACTTTTTCTATAAAGATACTATCACTAATTTTTCAATCTAAACACTATGACTACTAACTCTAGATCTTGCATTGGGTAGTTCTTTTCTTGTGGCTTTAATTTCCTAGAAGCCTAGGCGACTACTTTGTTGTATTGTATAAGCACACATCCTAGCCTATTCAGAGAGGAATCAATGTAGATTATGAAATCCATCCGTAACACTGACTGAACAATGATTATAGCTTATATTAATATAACCTTCAACTTATCAAAACTCTCTTAACACTTTTCATCCCAAACAAACTTGACATTTTCCTCAATAGGTGTGTCATTGGTGCTATAATCATAAAAAAAAACCTTTAATCTTCAACCGATGATATATGTCTTAGGAAAGATAATTAATAAGCCAAAAATTACACTACGGTCAGCATAAAGCTTCTCTTCCCTCAATATTTGTAGCATAACCCTGAGATACTATTCATGATTATCTCTATTCTTAGAATACAACATTATATCTTTATGTAACAAAATAATGAACTGATTCGGATATAGTCTAAAAACTCTATTTATTAAGTCTATAAAAGCCACTAGAGCATTGGTAAAGCCAAATGGTATTACCAAAGACTCATAATGTCCATATTTTTATATAAAGGTTATCTTAGCAACATCTATTTCCTTAACTCTTAATTGACTCTACCTAGACCATAGATTGATCTTAGAGAAATAAGTTACTTCTTTGAGCTAATTAAACAAATTGTCTATGCAAGGCAACATATACTTGTTCTTGATAATCACCTTTTTCAATTATTAGTTGTCTACACATAATCTGAAGGAATCAATATTCTTCTTCACAATAGATTGATGGTCCCTATGGTAATACACTTATTCTTGTGATATCCTTATCAAGTAGTTCTTACAACTATATCTTTAAATGTTGTAACTCTATTAGTGCCATTCTATATGGAGTTGTAGACACTAGTGTTGTACTAAGTAAAACTTCTATCCTAAACTATAGCTCTCTTGCTAGTGGTAATCATGGTAATTCATCACAAAACACACTAGCAAATTCTAACACCACTAGTATCAAACTCACATTAGCTTCTTCCTCTCTAGTGTTATACATATGATCCAAAGAGGCTTGACAACCTTTTCTTATCATTCGCCTAGCCATAACTATTGAAATGACATTAAATAGGAAGCCTAATTTTCTCCCATAACAATATTCTTTATCCAATCTACTGTACAAAGGTAGATCCTCTTCTTTCTATAATCCACCATTATATGGTGCTTAGATAACTAGTGCATGCCTAAGATCAAATTGAACTCATCAAATGGTAATAAGATAAGATCGGTAGACAACACATGTCATTTAACTAATAAAGGACATTCCTTATAAACTTTGTTAACTAACACATGTTACCCTATCAGATTGTTAACTAGGATATCCATTTCAAGCTATTCTAACCTTTTATCTCATGCATGTGCAGTGCATATGTACAAATGAGTCAAACTCGGATCTATCAAAGAAAAAGTAAGTAAATCTAAGAGGTAGAAGGTACCACTAATAACATTAGGAGAATCAACATTTTCACAAGCCTAAATAGCATACAACCTAGCTGATGCTCTTCTCTCAAATCTATCTGTTGGTCAGACTTGTCCCTCTAATCTCCTTTAGCTCTTTCACTCTTATCTCTCCTCTTACCTCTAAGCTTAGCTAGGAATGGATCTTGCATCTATACAAGCACTCTAGGATAATGAGGATAATCCTTTTGATAATGGCCTTTAGGGCCATACCCATAGCATGCTCTTGGTATGTTTTTCTTGTAAACACCCTTATGCCAATTGGCATAATGTTCACACTTTTGTGCCGATGCACTCCTACCTATGAAAATTAGAGCACTAACTACTTGTGATTATTGTTTAGGCATTGCTCTTAAACCTTGACCAGATTTCTAAGTTTAACCCTACCTTTGGAATTGCAATTGTCTAATTTAGTTCCCTTTTTGCTTTTTTTCTAAAGTAAAAGCTGAGCTAGTTTGACCTTACCTATATGGCCCTTTCTTCTAAAACACCTCTCCTCTCTCCTTTTGAATCTCCTCTATTATGTGACATGCTACCACAAAAGCTAAAAAGTTCCTTACTTTCATTAGTGATACCTAAAATATGATGTCAAAATTAACCCCTTTTCTCAAATCGCTTACACCTTTTTTCCTTTGTGGTTACCTTTTCCTTAGCATATTGGCTTAACTTAGCAAAGTCTTTCTTATAATTAGTTATGGTCTTATTTCTTAATAGCAAATCACTAAACTTTTATCTCTTCTTATCTATATAATCCTCAATAAGGTATTTTTTCTTGAACTCTGCTAATATGAAATCCTATGTTAGGTTTTTCATTTCTTTATGTTCTATATAGGCATCCCACCACTTGAATGCTACTTCTTAGAACAAAGAGGTTGCATATATCACAAATTCCTTTAAGGTACACCTTAGTTGCTATATAATCCAAACCATACTCTCTAGCTAGTATTCTACCTTAGTAGGAACATCCAAACCCTTACTAAAAAAGTCCTTGACTCTTATCTTCTTAATCCCCTCTAGGTATGTTTTTTAAGGAGTTGGTGGGGCTAGTGGTGGCTACAATAGGGGAGGTAGAGCAATAGTTGTAGTAGCTTCTCTTAATATTTCAACCATATTCTATAACAAAGCAAGTTGTACTAAAGTAGCTAGTCCTACAACACTTGAATCTGATGTTCTTGCCTTACAAATCTCATTAAATGAGGTTGATGCATGACTTTTTACATCCTTAGTACTATAGATCTTCTCATCTTTAAACGTTAGGAACAAGATATATATTACAAGACTTAGTCATGTCTAACTATGGGATGCATGATTTTTAAACTATAGGCCTTCATATGTAACTATCATGTACCAAGCTATGCCTAAGCCAGAGCTCTAATGCCATAAAATGTGACATCCTTTAACCTTTTAGATCTTTAAACCTAAATAAGGAGTGGTATACATACTAATATCAAAATTACTTTATTGAAAAACCTATATAAATTAATACCTTTTAAAAACATTTGATAATGTATAAACTTTTAAAATTTTGTTAATAAAAACTAGTTTAGAGTTTTTAAAGAGAATCATTGTGTCAAAAATATGGTAGTATAATAGTTGTACTAGGATACTATCCAAAAAATGAATAGTAACCCGTAAGATAAAAAAAAGTTTTATAATTCATTCAACATCCTTTCAACACAATTGGATCATTATGATCCACCCAAAAATCTCAACACAACATTTTCCACAAACATGCATTTCAAAAGCAAAAGTATATTTAAATTGAATATAAACAACCTAAATGAACATTACAAAAGTAAAGTTAATTTGTTAAAGTTTATAAAATATTTTAAAAAATAGTTTAGGCCTAATTCCTTTTCTATAACATATGAGTGCATTATTATATTAACATCTAATAATTTACACAAATTACTAAAAGAATTTATGTATAATGATCTACATAGCTACTTAAGGCTTTTAGCTTCTTTCTGGATCATTAACCTATGCCTTATAAAAATAATAATGCACTAAGCATAATGCTTAGTGTTATATTCAATATGGCATACTTACATGCACATATGCATATAAGCATTCATTCATCTTAATAAGCAAACTTTGCATCAGGCCAAACATAACTTAATCATATCAGGTATAGTGAAATTATAGTCTATATACCTTGATCTTATCATCGATATTTTAATCATACCATATATTTTCTATAACGCCTCGAAAATCCTAATTTTTTTAATAGTACTTTCCCAAGATGAATAGTGCTCTCAAGATTGGGGTTGCACTGAAGTTACTAGATGAAAGTATTAGTCATAAAATAATTTTGGGCAAAGTTTAAAATCAATTGGAGTTCATTTGATTGGTTAAAATGCTAAGAACGTTTTTTTATACCAGTGTCTTGTGAATAGTGACCAATGCACAGATGAACCGTAAATAATTTTCAAAGTTACTCAAAAAATTTTGAAACCTATATGACTTAATACTTAAAAATTCCATTGAGTCTAAGGGCACTAGAATTATAATTTTTAGAGGTTTGAAAGTATTTTATTTGAATTTTAGGAGGCATAAAATTGATATTTTATTTCATTTTCTTTTGATTTTTGAGCCCTTATTTTTAGAGCATGCATAGAAATCATTAAACTAATTTTGAGAAGTGGAATAAGGAAAAAAGGATTTAAAATAGGGGAGAAAGGAATTTTTAAAGGTATTAAAAATTAATTTTTTAAATACTATAAATACCTTTAGAATTTTGACTTTTTGGTTAAATGACCAAAATCACTCTCTCGCCCTCACCTCTCAAAAACCCAATAGCCCCTTAAGTAAAGAATTCACTATTTTCTTCTTTTCTTTCCCATTTTCCAAGCCTAAATCACAAAATTAATGATAGGAAATAAGTTTCCAACTAGGCAAGGAATTATGAGGTTTTTGGGGAAAATGGAGGAATTTCCAAGTTTTTGAGTTGGATGAATAGTGACAATTTTTCAGTCAAGTAAGATTTTTGAGAAATCGATATTTTTCTCATTTTAAGTAGGTGCCTAAAAGTAAAAAAATTTAGTCTTTTGAATTTTTGGGTATCGTATGATTTGTTATGATTTTTTTAAAATTGAATCTATAATGAGCAGTTGAGAAAATGGATCAAACACGAGCTAAAGGAAAAATAAAGGTGTGAGTGATCCTCAAGGTCACATTGTGATCATTTTGGTATGTGAACTAGAACTATTTCATGAATATTTTAAAATGCCTTAATTATGTGTCATATTAATTAGAGTAAATTTTATGTTAAATGTATGTAATTGGCAAGATTGTGTAATTTGCCTCTTGAATTAAATTATGTAATGTAAAAATAAAAATATGATGTATGTGATGTATAGAAATAGGATGACAATGATATATGATGTTGGTTTGGTCTTTAGTTGAATGGCTATTTGATTTTCTTTTCCAAGTATGAGTTAATTAATAAGAATATATGACATGGCTTAATGTTAAATTGATGCAAATTAATTTCATGTGTGTAAATGAAGAAATTTGGTATGTAGAATGTTAGTAAACTAGGTGTCCAAATGGCCATTTTGAAGAAGTATGTGTGTGAGATGTGTTCAATACATTAAACAAACATGGTTTATTGCAAATGTTGATATTTTAAAGGCATTATATTGTTTTGTATATAAGAGAGGAGAAAAAAGATAATGAAATGCCATAATAGAAATGTTTTGATGATGTAAAATGGAAGGATAGAAATTGATATGCCTATATTTATATATATGGCAGAATGGCCTTAAAGAATATATGTATGGGTGATAGATTTAAATGCACCTAAAGAAGTTGCCAAATATGGTGAATTTCACATTATGTAAGAACAAGTGATATTATGAATATGTCAAAGTTAAGCTTATATGGCCATAAGTATGAATAATTATGAAATCAAATTTAGTGTTGCCTTATGATAATGTTTATAATTATAATTAAATGGCAATTACATTAATTTTTGGTATGGTTAATTATTGATAATTATGTAAATAGAAGCTATTTTTAATTTATATAATTTAGTGAAATTAGAGGAAATATGTTAGATTGCCCATGTACTAAACAACCTAGATGGATAGGTTAACTAGTCAACTAGGGGCATGTTAGCAGCTGCAAGGGCACTACGGTGCTATTTTATGTTTTAATATATAGGTCCACTTCTAGTCTGACCTAAAGACATACTTATGTTTGATCTTCAGATCTATGTTTGTTGATGAACTTTGAGTTCATAAATTGTGACACCCCTTACCAGCTTCTTGAAGAAATCCGACATGCGATTCACTTCCCATTAGGTCACCCATCATAGAATTGCTCCAAGTGCGCACTCCTTAACACTTATAGACTATTTTTGAACTTTATCAGATATTGCAAAAATTCTTAGTCCCTTTAAAAATTTTCATATATGATATGGCAGACTTAAAAAACCCATTTATAGACATTCTATGTGTTATAGAAAATTGGGCAGCATAACAGCCACCATGTGACATTCCAAAATTATTTTCCATCTATAAAAGCAATTCTATCAATAGTAATATCATTCTACCTCCTTTTAGACCCTTCTGGTCCCACAATCAACATCAACACACATTAATCACAAATCATAAGCACACATAGGGTCTTAGGCCTACAGTTATCAAAAAAGTTATCAAACTAGCCATTTAGACAAATCACCTATTTATATACTTCACATCTATCCTTTATATTTACAGACATAAGTAGCCTCTAAGCATGCTAACCCATACTCTATATTATTTACATGAGTGCTGACTAAACAAACAAAAGAAAAAGGCTTTATATACCTTTCAAAATTTGTGCTACTACACTGTACGATCTTCGAGGCTAGACTACTTATCTTTGCAACTGTGCACCAAAACACCAGTATGCTAAGTATAAACTTAGTGGTCAATTTAAGGTATTTAAAACATGTCATGCAATGGTTCACATGCAATGATAATATGACCATCAAAATGCACTATGTGAATGGAGTATCAATTAATTCCTGCAATTTAGGTGATATGCCACATTTTCATAATAATTACTAAAATGCCATTATGATAACTTCAAATTAATTATTTATGCAGTATTTTGCTATCAATCAAAATTTGTAGATTAATTCAATTTAATTTAATAGGCCTAACTAGATAGACTACACCTATGACACTAGACCAAAAGGGAACTGAAAAGTTGTGCAGTGGC
>CANXYI010794864.1:0-16081 GCA_948208565.1 Hura crepitans | reverse complement strand
ATCTAACAACCAATTCCTCCTTAAGAATAGATTAATTATGAAACCTCAATAATTAATCCCTAATTAATGAAATAAGTCTTATAACATTGTCATAGGATTAAACCTATTAAAAGCAATAAGAATTAGAGGAACCTGATTCTAACAAATAAACTTGACAATACAATTTATTATAATTAGATTGTATATTTTGACAATAGAGGTTATTGGTTAATTGCTATAAAAATAAGATTTATCAAACATTCATCTTCTTAAAAATCTAAATACCAGTCACTATTAAACTAACCATAAAATTGGCTAGATTACTAAATTAATAAAATAGCAATATAAATATAAAAGAATACACAATAACTGAAATAATAAAATGAAGTTAAGAAATCGATTAGATCTCATAGTTTTTGTTGAACATAAACTTGAATAATCCTTAGATAGAATAAATAAATTATTCACACATGTTTTTACAAAATCCATAAGAAAAGTATTCAAAATATCTATGCAACTAAGAACATGCCCCATTCTACCTTTTTGAATCAAATAAAAAGGGATAGAAAGAATCCCTAAATAAAAGAAATTGATTCCTGAAATCTCTCTAAAAGATTAAGAAAGCTAGAAAGTAGGAATTAAAAATTTCTTTAAAATTATTCGAATCAATAGGGGATTATTTATCAGAAAATTTTGCCTAAAAAGTATAGCTAAATATGATAGATGTCTAATAAAAATTAGGCTATATCAAACATGTGGCTCTGATAATTTTTCTTAACTAAAGGCTAACACACATAGCTAGATAAATTCTCTAAAAAGTCTTCAAAACTCCATGAATTGACTTTAGATTTATAAAACCTGCTCTAAAGTGAAAAGATTCCCAAATTAAGTCAATCTTTATCCATTAAGCATAATTAAGCCTATAAAAGTATGGGTAATTACAAGGAAAGTGCTGTATAAATGCACTATATCATTTCAACAAGATGAAAGCTATTGCCTCTGACCTTAATTTAGATAAAGAGAGCTATTACATCTAATCTAGTTCTAGTTTGGACAAGGTGATAGCCATTGCATCTGACCTTGATTCGGATAAGGTGAGCCATTGCAGCTGATCTAGTTCTGGTTTACATAATGTGATAGCCCTTACATCTATCTTTGATTTAGATATGGTAAGAACCATTACATCTTATTGCACTTGATAACTTTCTTTGGATGATATACTTTAAAATTTTCTCTAGCTTTCTACTTTTTACTCAATAATAACTATGTGTCCCTTTCCATCCCTCTTGTGATTGAGAAAATGGTAGAATTTTATTAGTTTGGCATTTGTGATGTTACACACTAAGAATTATTATACTCTTGTGAGCTTAATGATGCTGCATATTAATTATTATAATGATTTCGTAAGCTTGTGAAGGCTTACATCTTACCATTACTATTTGACTAAGCGATGATTATGAATTGGTTAGTCAATTGTGTGAAGAATGCCCCTTGCAAAATAGAGCTGAAATGTTCTAGTTACTATGTTTCAATTGTAACTTTGATGCATGTTTTGTGTGAGTGCTTTTCAATTTTTTTCATGCCTTTGTGTTCTTTTTATCTTGTTTACTTGTTGTTTCTTATTCATTACACATTGATTTCATCTTTATGCCCTTTTTTAATTATTGTATTCATCATTAATTATTATATTTATATATGTTATTATTAATTTTCTTCTTTCATTCTTTTTTATGGCAAATGACAACAAAAGCAAGAAAGAGAATATGAAATAAAAATAATGATTTTATAGATAATAAACTTTTGGAATAAAATGATTTGATTTCAAAACAAGTATGCATAATAATTGAAATAAAAGAGAAATGAATCAAATGTGTAATGAATAAGAAATGACAAGTATCCTAAGAAGGCAGCATCTCTAGGCATGAAGTGTATAGATCTCCACATCAATTGAATCCATCATGGCAATCAGCTCATTGTAAGTATCTTCAACCCTGAAGGCTAGGTTTTTATGTATAAGCTAGAGCTACTCTATAATTTGGCACTCTATGCCCCATAGTATGTCCTTATATATAGTTGCTAGAGGTGCTAATAAAGAGGTTCTTACTTAGTGGGTCCTCTACCTTTATGTAGGCAAACTAGTGGGTGATCCTTCAACTAGTAACTTAGTTGAATCAATTATAAATTGAGCATTATTTAGCCTTAGGCCTCTTAGCTGGTGTCTTGCCTACTCATTAAGCTCTGCTATCATGAGCAGCTTGTATCTAGCTGGCCATTGGGCATTATTTTTTATGATCCTGATAGTGATACAAGTCTTGCGGTCAACCCAATACTACTACTAGAGAGTGTCAGCCATGTGCTACTTTATAATGCCTAAATAAACAAAGAGGGCTATGATAACACCTTCCATAATGATGCCTTTTCTAGGGGACCTACTAGACTAGTAAAAGTTCTTCAAGATAGTCGATGTAGGAATGACCCAAACACTATGCTCTATGGCCCAAAGACTGTAGTGCTCCATCTAGTTTACTGGTACTATTAATATGCCTCGAGTAAGAGACTGTTGATGCTCGATGGAGTTAGTGGTAGACTAAGTTATGGATGGATGATGCCTTGGTTTGGCTGGCATGATAAAATATGCCAGCCTAACCAAAGAACTCCCAGTGCTCATTAAGACCCTTTGGGAACTTTATGATTCAATTAGTCAACAAATATAACATCTCTATGAACTAAAGGAGGGACAACTGATATTGTGTCCCTAATGCTATGAATTAAATCACTATAGTGTCACTAGGATAGGCATGGTGATACTAGAGCATGCTCAAAAACTCTAAGGACACTCCACGTTGGTGGTGTATCTCTTAAAATAGAACTCACTCCATCTGACCTATGCAAGGAGCTAGTCAACTCATTCAATAATGCCAAGGTCTCACAAAGTATAGGGGCATAAATAGTGGCTCTTAATAAGTGTGATGTTGGAAAGGCAATGAAAATGCTTGGCTTCTTTATGATTAAGCTAACCAAGTACTATCACATGCTCGAGCACATGTTGATGACATGGGTGTCTTTATTGGTATTAAGTTGGCATGGTGTTTTATGTTAAAGAATATGTAGATATGAATTTGAAGGTAGTTGTAAGAAAAGAAATGAAAAAATGAGAAAAAAATGATGTTTTTATAGAATAACTAAGCAAAATAGCCCATTTTTTTCCAAAATATTTGTGATGAAACGGCCATTTTTCTAACCAAAATGGCCATTTTAATTAATAAAAAATGGTATTTTGATTAACACAACATGACACATTTTGTACTTAAATGATAACGACCAATTAGGTCTTGATCACACAAAAAAAAAGGCAATTTTCACCTTTTTGCCTATAAATACAATTATGCATTCATAGATTCTCATAGGACTAGAGTTTTTTCTACTTTCTATGTCAATGGGCAGTCAATTTCTTTAAAAACTTCATAAAATTCTTGATTTACCCTTAATTTGGGAAAATTCTATTTTTGCTCTTTTTAATGGCTTGAAATTTCTATAATAGGTCCAAGTTAATCTACCTTTTTTGAAAGCTACAACCCACTCCTAAGATTGGTAATTTTATGTTTTTTTTTATTCTCTCATTAGGAATTATGTCCCATAGTGAAAGAATTTGCTATGATTTTGGTGGTGTCCTATTTGTTCAGGACACCACCTTGTTGTACCAATTATGTCCCTTATTACCTATATGAGGTGGTTGATGCATTAGAGATACTTCCTTCATTTGTTGTCAGATGTGTTTCGAGATAAGAACCAATTTATTTGATCTCCCTGTTGGTTTATTATGACAGTTCTACAAACATCCCATCTCAATGTATGGGTGTAGGTTTTTTAATTTTCTTTGCCAAATACCTCACTATAACTTCTGAAGGCTATTTTAGAGACTATAAGCTATTCATTTTGATGAATGATAAGGCTAAAGGCTTGAATCCTTTTCCCCTAATCCTCATTAAAACCATCATGTGACTTAATGCAGTGCAGCTTAGTGAAGCCAGTTTCTTTTATAGGCCTGCTTGTATATTAATTTTTTTTAATATATCGACCTTAATAGGTTTTCTCCTTATTCTTTAGTTTTCCTTTTGCATAGAATGCCCTTTCAGGTTTTCATTCCTAACAAACCATTCAAGGATAGACTGCCCTCAAAGTGTTTTCAACCTTTCCTTAGCTTGACTCTTACTCTGGAAGCCTTTTTAGGTTTTCATTAATAACAACCTTTTTTTAGGTTCAATTGTAGGAAAAGCTTTGTTTGCTAGATAATCTCCCTTTTTGTGCTCTTAGTTTTTATAGTCTAAAACATTTACTACCTCATATAGTCAAGCATTATTTTTTAGATGTTGAGTAATGGGTTCTTTGGTTGGGTGCTACAATTGATGATAGTATAAATTTAAAGAGCCTATGGATTCCATTATAGCATGTGCAACGGAGTGGTGTATCAGGTTGTGTTCCCTTAGTTGGCTTGCATAAAGTCACATTATGCATTCTTGATAACTATGTAAGGCAATTTGGTGAAACCTAAGGCATTGTTACTTGTCATTGCCCTTCAAATGCGATTTTTCTATCTCTTTTGCTACTAGATATCATGACTTTTTTGAAGCAATTACCTCTAAAGGTCAGTATTAAACCTAAAGTTGCTTCTAATTTTTGGATTTCTAATGCATAAAAAGAATAGGTGACAAACTCTACTAGAGATAGTTGATCCCATTAACTGAAGATGTAAGGTGAAAATAGTAATAAAAGATAGAAGATGTGAAAATACAATTTTTTATTGCTTATAAACATGAATACAAAATAATGTAATTTGAATAACAATATCTATATTTCCATAGTCTATAAGATGATCAATTAAGCTTATTTAAATTTTCCTATCTACTTGCATCATGGTGGCAATTTATTATAATCATAACACATCATTAATGGAACACCACATATCCTTGTTTAATTAAGGGAAACCTTAATTACACCTTAAACTCCTATCATTAGTCATTCCTTATAAGTTTTCCTAATTGACTATTTTCTCTCAACCCTTAATTGTTGGATAGGATGCCTTAGTTTGGTTTTCACCCTTTTGAGCCACCCATTTTTAATAAGGTCTCCATTTTTTTAGTTTTCAACTTATAGGGCTATTTCTCTTCTTTTTCTTTTATTTATTTTTAGCCACAGAACTATTTTAATCTACCTATGTTTACTAGCTCCTTGAACTCATTTCTTTCATAATTTGTAAGAATTGTAATGCCTCTCGGCATTAATTGCTGAAGAATGAATAATCCTTCCCAATTCGATTTAAACATTCTATTTGCATTAGTTAAACCAGGTTTCATATGCTTGACGACTAAATTGCCTTATTTCAACTTGTGATTCTTCACCCTTTTGCCAAAATCTTGAACTATTTTTTTGTAAGCTTGATTTTGATAATTAGCGCTTCATCACTTCTCCTCCAACAAATTCAATTATTGGAACCTTTGCTCAGCATGTTGCTTTTTGAATTTCTACTTCTAGAACCACTCTCAATAAGTGGATTTTAATTTTACTTTGAGTATGCCATTTTTCCCATACACTAAGGAAAATGGAGTAGCACTTGAAGAAGTCTGAATAGTTGTCCTATAGCCCTAAAGTGTGAAGGGAAGTCTATTAGCCCAATATTTATAAGTTATAACTACTTTAGATAGGATCTTTTTAATGTTCTTATTTGCTACTTCAACTACCCAGTTGGCTTGTGGTCTATAAGAGGAGGATTTATGATCTTGTATCTAGTATTTCTATAACATTGCCTTTGTTTTAACTTGAAACTAGACACCATTATCTAAAACTATATGGTGTGCACCTTACATCAGCAAATCATATTTTTCTCCATGAACTTAGACATTTATTTTGCCCTTTATTTCTTAAAATATTCTACTTTAACCCACTTAGTGAAATTATCAATGGTTACCACAATGAAATGATGCCTATTTGAGGCTATTGGTTATATCTCTCCAAATATGTTTATCACCTAAGTAGCAAATGGCCAAGTAGATGATAGATTATGCAATTCTATATAGGCACATGCCTTTAGTCACCATATTGCTAGCACTTATGGCATTTTTATATATACTTTGAGCAAACATGGTCTATAGTAAGCTAGAAGAATCCTTGATGCATGATTTTTCTTACTAATTATAGAGGATTCATGTGTGTACCACAAGAGCCTACATTTATTTCTTCTATAACTCCCTCTGCTTCTTTCTCTTCCAAATAATAGAGCATAAGGATGTCTACTTGCCTTCTATATAAAACCCTATCTACACTAATGAACTGGGTTGACAACATCTCAATACCTTTCTATCTCTATTCCTAGCTTTTTAAGGAAAGACTCCATTCTTTAAATACTTTTAGTTGTCATAAAAACAAGGCTTACCTCCTTCTTGTTCAATTTCTAGTACCTATTTTGCTTCATAGCAAAGCCTTTCTAAAATAGAAACAAGGATTGGTTTTATAACTATTCTTTTTGGGTTATCACATATAGAGACCAAGGTGACTAATACATTTGATAAATGATTCTTATCCTTGGGAAAATAGCAAAAAATACACATCTCAAACTATCTACTGATGGATCTCTAGTGATCTACATAAGGCATTTGTTTTTCTTCCTAAATGGTCCATTCCTTATTGCTCTGATATACTACCAAAGATGAGTCTTTAAATGCCTTACCTATCTTCATACTGAGTTCTAATAATGCTTCAAGCCTATATATGCAAGCTCTATACATTGCCATCTTATTTGTAAAATTATCCTTTAACAACTTAGCTAACAGTAGCTTCTCTGCTTTATGGGTTATTATAATTACCTCTACTCCTACCCTTTTGCTATTTACTACTCTATCAAAATACATTTGCCAATTATGGACTACGATTAAGTCTAAATTCTTATTTGGGAAT
Source organism: Hura crepitans (assembly GCA_948208565.1). Taxonomy (NCBI): domain Eukaryota; kingdom Viridiplantae; phylum Streptophyta; class Magnoliopsida; order Malpighiales; family Euphorbiaceae; genus Hura; species Hura crepitans. The sequence goes on along the minus strand of CANXYI010794864.1, from coordinate 9,151 downwards.
TTAAATTCTAATGACTTATCTTCTAGTCGATGGTTGGCCAAGAACTCTGCTATTGCACACCTTTTTATAGTCTTCTATGTTATTTATTGGATGTCAAACTCTTAAAGCAAAAGAAGCCACTTGCTCATTCTTCTTACCAAAAATGGCACTGTCTAAAGATAACTTAAAAGATTGTGCTTTGATACTACCTATATAACTTATGATTAGAGATATTGCCTTAGTCTCTTTAAAGACTATACCACTACAAAATAAATGTTTTTAGCTTCAATATACATGGCTTTAAAAGGAAGAAACTTCTTGCTTAGGTTGTGAATTACAAACTCAACTCTAAATTCGTCTTCTTATGGTACCATAGCTCATATTGAAATTTTTTCAATAGATAGATAGAAAATAACAACTTCCTATGTATGTCTAGGTGGTTGCAAAACTAATAGATTTATTAGGCATTCCTTTATAGTGTCAGAAGCCTTCTGATATTCATCATTCCACTTGACCGATTAGTTATTTTTTAGAAGATTAAAGATGGGCTGACATATGGTGGTGAGCTTGGCTATAAACTGCTTGATGTATTGTATTGGACCTAGAAATCCCCTTATCTCTTTTTCTATCTTTGAAACTATCATTTATCTAATAGGTTTGACTTTATTAGCATCTACCACAATCCTTCTCTAATTCACTATATACTCTAAGAGATTACATAAAGTTACCCCGAAGATGCATTTTATAGGATTCAAATACATATTGTACTTGTCGATTCACTGGAAAAACTTTTTTAATACTTTAAAATGTCAATCCTTGGTAGTGAACTTCATTATCATGTCAACTACATAAACTTCCACTTCTTTATGAATCAGACAATCTAAAACCTTTGTGCTTTTCATTTAATAAGTAGCTCTAGCATCATTTAACCCAAAAGGCATGAATTTATAGTAGAAAGTTCCCTATTTAGGGATGAAGGCAGTCTTTACCTTGTCTACTATCTTATTCAACATCTGATTGTAACTGGCATATCCATTAATGAAGTTGTAATATTATACACATTATAGCATAATCAACTACAACATCTGCATTTTGTAATTGAAAATCAACCTTAAGGTAAGCTTTATTTAAATCCCTGAAATTTATACACATTCTGACTTGGCCATCTTTCTTAAAGATAGGTACCACATTGGCTAACCATGTTGGGTACTATACTTCTTGCAAGAACTTGACTTCAATTTATTTTTATACCTTTTCTTTTATTTTCTTTGCTTATTTTACCCTCATTCTCATCAGCTTCTATTTCATCAAATTTGCTTTTAGGTAAGTGTAGATGGCATGTTCAGCTATTTTCCTATCTACCTTGGGCATATCTTTATAGGTCTAAGCAAAAATAGTTTTGTATTTTTTTAGTATTCACTCAAAATTTATCCTTTCTAAAGGAGTTACATTATTTACAATTAAAATTTCTTTAGTGTTTTTAGTAGTACTAAGATTAAATGAGGTAGCATTGATTGAATTGATGCCAAACATATTTTACATTTCATGATTATCATTATGCATGATGTGATTAGATGACACATCAAAAAAATATCATTTTATTAACAAAAAAAAAGTAAAAACATTATAGTTAAATAGTTTAGCATATAAAGAACATCATTAAAATCTTCCTTGAGGTGATCTTCAGCTATTTCCTTCCCTTTATCCTAAAACATAGTAGTGGTTAACATTTATTCTTTAGGTTGAAGTTCTAAGTTGGTTACATTGGTTATAACCACTTCATCCTAGAAGATTGAGGTAGCCTTGACTTCACTTGTAGCCCAATCAAACATATCATTGAAAATCTCAAACCTAGGTATGACCTTTCCTTTTATAACAACAAACTCTGACTCTCTGTTGTAACTGATATTACTTTAAGCTCAAGCAAAACACTCTTTTAATGGTAGGACTGTAACATCGTACCCTTAAGTCACACCTAAGTAACCAATAGGGTGTGTTACCACGTAATATAATTACTTGAACTTAAGAGGTTTTGCCTCACTTAGTTAACTCAAATGATAAGATTAGCTAAGCATAATTGACAACTTGACCATTATAGACAATAGTTTCACTAAACAGATGGTGTATGGCAAAATTTTGGTAGCATAATAGCTAATTAGAGGGCTGCTAAAAATTTTCACCTATATGGGTAACATTTTTATATGTACACAACTATCACACTATAACTACATCAAGCACAAGTAAATGGCAATTTCATACACCAATAAGATAATAGGTCTATCCACCTTTTAATGACTCAAGAACACAAATAAACTCTCTACATGAAAGGAAGAGTTGTATAGGGCTCCCTTTACCAAATTTGGACAACTTGCCCTTAATAACCCACACACTAGCATATCAACTAAGGAATTTAAATGCCTATCTATTAAACCTTTGGTGATCCTCACATTAAACTGCTTCACTACTTGACATGTCATAAGTATACAACTATACAGTAAGAAATAGCCTATTATATTTTATATCACACATATAATTCATTTTTATGCTTTAAGATACATTAAAAGTTGTCAACTAAAGGAAATGTCAATATGTGATTGGAATTCTGCATAAGGCAACCTTGAGGAGTGTTACTATCCTTAGCATTCTCCCATAACCTACATGTCAAACAAAAAAAAACTAAGTTAGCACCTTTAAAAACATTGATATCTTATTCATATTGTAATATGTGACTATTTCATACACTAATTACGTGCTTCTATCTAACTAATGTTACTAGTTGATAATCACCCCTTGCTGAAAAGTACTTTATATTAATAATTATGTTGTAGTGGTATAGGTATGAACATGCCATATTATGATGAATAAATCATGCAACTATAATTCTAGCTATTTATTTGTATTCCATGTTATGGCATATCTACTGATTCATTATATCTCTATCACATGGTAACTTATAGATGTGGTATCCGTAGCTCTAAGGACTACTACGTACATTCTAATATAACTTGCTCACTGTTTCTTGATTAACTTTATTCCTATCTAATATTAATGTTTCTTAAAATTTAGTAAAATAACATAGATAGAGCCTTTGGTAACTCACTCCCAAAGTGATCCTAGGCTAATAAGCTAATAACTTCAAGCTGATAAAGCTACTAAGTTGTATAAGCTGATAAATATATGTGGTCTTAGCCACTATCATTGGAAATAGCTCATATGGCACTAATGCCGAGCTGTAACTATTGTAGATATATGCACTATTCCTCTTTGGCATGCTAAAGCTACTATAACCTAGACTCCATAAGGGTTACCAAAGGCTATAGATATTTGAATTAAATTTATTAAGTCATAGATATGCTGATAAATAATATAGTGTTTCTATTCTTTATTTGTTATCTAGTACCCTATATAGCTTGTTACATCTAGTGTAATGTTGTTTATATCACTGATAACACTAATGCTGACTCATATCGTGATAGGGTCTAGTCTACAATAGTATTTCTTAGTTTTTAAGATTGAATTCATCTATTTCTATTATTTATTCTATAATATATTCTTATATCTACTATTTTCTATCATGAAATAGGCTATCCCATCTATAATGAACAATTTACCTAAGATTATGCAACTGAAGTGTCTAAGACTTCCACAATGTTATTCACTACTCAAAAAGGTTCCTTAATTAATGTCTTAATTGGTGCAAGGAATGATCTATGGTTTTACAACATGCCATGTTGCTAATGTGCAACCATTAGTGTGTATAAACCTATAACTGCATAAATTTTTTGCATGGGTACATGTATATTTATTATGTTTCCTAGAAAATGCATATTAAACACAAGTATACTATTTATACATAATGTTTAAAAGTGCTAACATGATTGCTATAGTATTCAAAGTACATAAAACAAGTAAGTCTATAGATTTTCCTGTCATTTCCAACCCATTTAATAAAACTTAATTTTAAATAAAAACCTTAAACCATTAATTTTAGTAATAAAATTAGGGGATAAAAGAGTACCTATCTCTTTACTCATCCTAGGAAAATACCTTTAAAATAAAGCTTTAGTCATAATCAAACTGGTTAAATTTATTTTCATGAATTCACATATGCCTTAAATCTTCTTTATTTAACAATGCCATTTAATGATAAGGGTCTATCTCTTTATTCATTCTTACATATCAACGAATTTTCTAGAACACTTCCCATACTTTACTCCTTTATTTTCCTAGCATAATTTTGTTTATTCTTTTAAAATCTCTATATTTAGTTATCATTAGCTGATAGTAGCTTTTTAGGTATGTATCTAATATAACTTAAGCATTCATGGTATTATATACTACTAGGTAAGATACCTCAAATTAATTACACATCTATGTAAAGCATGGATGATGTGTAGTTGATACAAGCACGTTTCTTAAACTTAGAAAGTTAAAGATGTAAACATTAGCACAATAATGTAATGGACTTTAATCAACACTCAACATCTTAGAACACAATACTGTCATATCCATTATATATTTTGATTGATAATTATTTAGACCTTAAAGAAACTAAACAAATGCAAATTTAATACAAAATTTTGTTGCACAAAAAGAAATTTGATCACTCTTACCATATCTTCAATAAAGGAGAAGTCCTATGGTTAAAGATAACTTTACAAATAAAATATCTAATTTATCTACTGAAATTTAGTGAGAAAACAAAGAGTATACACATAAACACATGATTCATATGCTACCTAACCCAATAGCTAATGAGTAATTAAAACTACATCAAGCCATATGCTTTTCGTATCATGTGCACTTGCCTATATTTGATTCTAATGCCAAATTTCCCTTTTTTAGAATGCCCTTTACTGTTACACTAACTTTTGGGTATTCTTATATTGTCAGGCAAAAATTACTTTTTTAGGAGCTTAAAATATTATTTCCAATGTCACGTGTTTATTTTGTTCCTAGCAAGTATGAAATCAAGGTATTCTATCCTTGCAAAATACCATATTCTTGCATAATATATGTTTTGCCTCAAACATTTTGCTATATTATGCACAACTCACCATTGCATTATCATTCATGAAGGTGTATCCCACTTATGTTAGCATCTAGTCATATTATTTGTATGAGGAAGTACTCTTCAAAGATATCTTACACAAGTTACCTAAAGCATAATCTTTGTACAAGAACTATTATACTTATCTTTCCTTCATGCATAGAGAAAATTTTCTAGAGATAAAAGGTCATTAGTATTGCAAACACTTTTGTTAAATTCCTTAGAAGACATATATTTAATGAGAGGGTTCATCTACTCTCCTTTTTATACAAGTAATTATCTATAATATGCAAATCCTTGATTCTAGATTCATAACTCCCCCCCCTCCTCTCTATTATTACATATGGGTTTATGGTTAAAATTTAGAACATAATAGCCTATTTCTTTAGTGTATTCATATATTTGATACAGGTTAACTAACACATAATTGTAATGTTATCTTCTATGCTATGCTTATTCCTTTTTGTAGTATAAAGCTTATATTAACAAAAAAAAATTAGTCACACATCATCCTATCTAATTATACAACAAATCTTGAATTGGAATTTGACTTGCCTCTTTGAACTAAGCTTTGCCCTTCTTCTAATAATTACATATGAATTTATAAATTTAATATGTTGTTAACGAGCATTTTGTAAAATGACTCACACAGGTTATGGTCCTACTAACAATATTAATCATATAACTCAACCACATGGCCTAAGAAGTTCCTTTAATTTATACATCCCTGTACTTAATTTGAGTTGCCTTCCATGTGATCGCATATACATGTCTATACATGTATTTTATGTTCACTATTACTCTTAAATGTTTAGTGTTCATTAGCTACTCTTTATATAAGCATTGACTAAGCCATAATCACAACCAAACTCTATGGAACTCCAATTCCAACTAATGTCATCCATTAGAATTATATGCTGCAAATGCTAATTTTTTGAAGGAAGTGTAGTAGACTCATGTTATAAATCAAGCTCTCATTCTTTCTAATTTGCCTTAATTTAGATTTATAGCCATCTATCTAAACAACAATTACAAATATCCTCTACAAATACTTAATACGTATAAGCAATAAATAATTGTAGAAGGAACAAACCTAGAATCTATATCAACTATCCTGTGTTGACTACCTAGCCACTAATTGCTACTTGTGAGTGCTACTACCGACTGTTGCTTTCCTCTAAGATGCACTACTATCCTCTTAAAGCATCAAGGATAGTAACTATAGTAGAAATCATTGTATCTTGCTACTCTACAAGTCTAGACATTGCTCCTTCTTAGCCTTACTAACCCTCTATCATTTTGACTTTGTGTTCACTAGATTCTATAGCAATCACTGCAGCTCTAATAATGCCTCCAGTATCATATTAATTTGACCATTACCATCGAGTAGCAACATCAAGGAAAATATCTAGTTAACTATTTCTTATCCTTATGACAGCCCCTACCGAATTCTTAAAGAACCCGATAGTTGATGTACTTCCTAACAGGTCACCCATGAATTGCTCTAAGAGAAAACTCCTTAACACTTATTGATTATTCCAAACTCTATTAGATATGGCCTAGATGTCTAGTCTAATTCTTATACAAATGCATACATGGTCTGATTGACTCAAAGAAAGCCTTTACAGACCCTTTACAGGTTTCAAAAGAATTAGGCAGTATAACCGTTACCCAAGTGATATACCAAAAATTTTCCAAAACTTATTAAAAACACTTTTATATATAACAACCCATAATGTCCACTTGGACCCTTCTAGTCCCTTAATCAAACATGAGCATATCTCCTATAGGTCAAAGTCAAATTCATAGGGCCTCAGGCCCACAGATATAAAAAAAAACCACAAGTAAGCCCAAGTAAATCAAAACACCTGTTTGTTTATGACTGATTTGCTTAAGCTTATAGACTTCAATAGCTTTATGCATGTTTGACACATAACTTACCATTCATACAAGAGTGCTTACTATATACATCAATACATAAAAATATTTAGGTCTTTATTGTCTCCGCTGTTACACTGCATGTACCATGAGGCTAGACAACTATCCTTGCCTACCAGCACACCAAACTTTGGTACATTGAGCACAAAACTCAGTGGTGAATTTAATAAATTAAAGTATGTATTATGGAAGCACACAAATGTGTTAATACACTAGCAATAAAGGCTTTAAATGCATAGGTCTCATTTCAAAGAAGGCAATAATATTTCATTTACATATAATTCATTAGCCAAGTTAATACAGTTATGCAAGACACATGCAAGTTATAAAATAATTGTCTAGGTGTAGTGTGTGAGCAATATGCCAAATGATTGATGCCATTCATATGCCATGTCACAAGTTCTTCAAATTTACCACAATACCACTATGATAATTTCATTAAATTTATTTCCATAATTTATTCCACTCATTCAATTTTCCCAAGTGCATTATTTAAATTATTAAATAGGCCCTACTAGGTAGACTATACTTATGATACTAAAATAAGAGGGAACTTAAAGGTGTGCAGTGGCCTATATTTTAGACCCTGACAGCTACACCAGTCCAACATAGGTTATAGCAATCAATTCATAAGAGCCTCTTAAGGGACAATATGCTGAGTAACTATGCATAGGGATCTATTTATAGGCCTCCCAAGATATTGATTATATCAAATAATCCATCGGGATATACCCAATAGACTATTATAGTTATCCTTTTGAGGACCTTCACCGTTGTACTAACATAATTCAATATACATTCAAAAGTGCTAGCAACAATGAGTGTCTACCCCATAGACTAATGTAGTGGCTCAATAAGGAACCTCGGCCATTGCACCGACCTAGTCTAATAAAAAGATAGTCCAGTAGCAGCTAATCCCTAAGTTTACTAGTTAACCCATTGGTAGGTGCCTAACTAATGGGCCATCTTACTTTTTTTTAAATTTATTTTTTTATTGATCATCATTTTATAATATTTAAAAATGTTTAATAATCAGTTATAAATTTATTTCCATAGTCAAATTTTGACTCGGACAATTACGATTCGATTTTAGTTATGGGCATGTTTTTCTAAGCCCAATTTAATATAATTCTATATGCATATTTAAGCCTATTTTATTTCAATATTAGAAATCTAATTATGTACAATTTATGAGCTAGATTTAAATTAAGTCTAAAAGTTGCCCTTTTTATAAGACAATTATAAGTCATTTTACATGTTCTATCACTGTGATAGGCCTATAGCCATTAGGCATCTTTCCATACGTCTATTCATGCTGAACTATTGTCCTTTTTAAGTTTAGGTTCATGTCAAATTATATTTTCACCTTGGCCTCAAAAGTAGGCTCACATGTCATTTACATTTAAGTATACAAAGGGTTTATTATATAAGCACCAATTTGTGCCATTTTAGATCATTTCTTTAGGCTATGTTTTTCATATTCTTTTCAAAGCATTTTAAAGACCTACTCTCTTACTTCATTAGGCCATTTTTTTCCTATACTCTATCTAATTTTTAGCATGCCATATTACTCTCATACAAGAATTATATTATCAATGTAATGATATCTAATTATTGCCATTCCAATTATATTAGTTTGATACCTTAATATTAACAATTTCATGCACATGTTACCTAAGTTTCCATGCTACCTCTTTTGCCCAACTATGTCTAGCAATCAATGACATACATTTTCCATAGGCGATCACATTCACATGCCATATCTTATTAGTATAATGCATAACCACATGCACTTTTAGGGAGCTATGCATTATAACCCATAATACCTATATGTTTCAGCCATGGATAAATCATACACAAAGCATACATTATTCCATTAATTCACCACCTAGGCATATTTTTTCATACCATACCTAACTACTAGTATAATCTCTCAACCATTGCCACCACCATACATACCCTAAACATCTGACACCTCTCAACCAAATATCATAAGAGTGATGTATATGCCCTCATTCCCAAGCAACCACACCCTCATATTATTTTGTGCACACATACATGAATTAAGTGTTTGTTCTAACATATATATATATATATATATATATATATATATATATATATATATATAATATATATATATCAACACACACTATTAAAAACACACACACAGACAAAAAAATACAA
>CANXYI010794839.1:0-11320 GCA_948208565.1 Hura crepitans | reverse complement strand
TGACCATTTGTATAATTTACCAGTTGATATATGATATTTTTGCATAAAATATTAAGCAAAACTATACAAGTTTTTATTTAATTTAATCCACAATCATGATTTTTAATTTGTTAATAAGTTAAATAATTTGTATTGCAGATTTTGACAAAATGGAAAGTTGAGTTAATTCATGCTTTACGAACTGTAACAAGTCTCATGCTTGTGCTCGGAATTAAGGTTCAAATCTGTAATGTGATCACATAATAAAAATAAAGTATTTCTCTATGTGATGACAGCTGAGGAATTGTTCCCATTCGAATTAGAAATAGAAGATTAACTTTTTTACAATATACATTGACTCATAATAGGAATCGTACTCCAATTGGGAATATAATATTCCTGTTCAAGAGTCATTCTCCTATGATAGGGTGCATTTATGCAACATTTTCCGTATAATTTCTCATACTTTTATATGCTTAATTGATCAAGATTGACTTAGTTTGAGAATTTTGTCATTTTAGAGCATGTTTTATAAATCTCAAGTCAATTCATGAATTTTTTAAGACTTTTTAGAGAATCTGTCTAGCTGTGGGTGTTAGCCTTGGGTCAAGATTAAGGGTCGCAACCATCTGTCAGATACAACCCAATTTTTATTAGACAGCTGTCATATTTAGTTGTACTCTTTAGGAAGAGTTTTATGGAAAATAATCTACCCTTAATTAGGATAATTCCAGAGGATATTTTGGACTCTTATCTTTTCTTTTCTCTCTATCTTTTGGAGGATTTTTAGGAGATAATTCCCTTTTCCATAGGGAACTCCTTTTTTTTATTTAATCATTTGTAAAAGAAACGTAATATTCCTTATTCTAATTTTCTGAATTCTATTTTTGTTGCATTCTGAATTTTTTCTATTTGATTTTTTCTTAATTCTAGCCAAAGATTATTGAAGTTTATGTTCAATGAGGATTGTGATATTTAATTAAGTTCTCTTATTCTCTTTATTATTTCGGTTATTGTATATTTTTTGTTACATTCATATTGTTGTTTTATTAATCTTATAATCTAGCTAATTTTATGATTAATTCAATAATGACTGATATTTAGATTTTTGAAAAGTTAATTGCGTGATAAATCTAATTTTAGTAGCAACCAACCGACAAACTCTGTTGTAAAAATATACAATCTAATTGTAATAAACTGTGTTGTCAAGTTTATTGGTTATAATCGGATTCCTCTAATTCTTAATGCTTTTAACGGGTTAAATCCTACGACGGTGTTTTAGGACTATCTTGATTAATTACTGAGGTTTCATAATTAATCTATTTTTAAGGAGGAATTGGTTGTTAGATGATATTCAACAGGTATAATTGATTGGCTGAAATAATAATTTGATTATCCTTCGTGTCTATGATCAATCCTGAGAACTAAACTGAAATTAATCTTTGTACTAGGTTTTTATCTATTGATTTTTCCCATTTAATTTTTTACTTTTTATTTAATTCGGATTATTACTTTAATTTTCAGTCATATAAAACTCCCATTTAATTATTTTAATTATTTATCTTAGTTGTTCTTAAAGATTTAAATTAAACCAGTCTTTGTGGATTCGACCCTGCTCACCCTATTTACAATTTAATTGTGTCTAGAGAGTAGAAAATTATTTTTGGTGGATTCGACACCCATCATCCTACTTGGACAAGGATATTTGCAAACCTATAAATACTCAAGCTATGCTTTTATTTAACTTAACTTGACTTCTTTTGAGCTATTTTGAGAATTCTTTTCTGACTTAAACATCGAAGTATCATCGTAAGAGATCCCAGTGTTCTTTCTCTTATTCTTGCAGTTGTTCAGCAAACGACAGAGATTCATAGAGTTATCGATTGGTGCAGTGAACGTGGACCTAATCTCTATTTTTGCCTACGTAATTAATCCTAAATCAAGCAACATGGCTCATAATGAGCACTTGAACCAAGCTGGAGGATCAGATATAGAAGCCAATCATGCAGCTTCAAATACAACACTTATAGACATAAATATAGCGTTAATCATAATAATCAATAATTTGGCAGCAGTCACTCAAAAGCTATAAGAAGGAATGGATTTTTTGCTTCAGGACACTAAGGAGAAATGGAGAAAAATTGAGCCTATCGATAAAGATTCTGCCAAAACTGTTTAAGAAAAATTGATAACTGGTGAATTCGATGAAGAGTTGCATGATACAAAAGAAGTAAAGGTGAGCAGGGCGAGCAAAGCTGAAAATTGAACAAACAAAGCTAATCATGGAAAGTAAAAGATGAAAGAAAAAGCAGTAGTGGCAGTCGGATCTTCATTAACTAAAGAGCTAATTGACGAACCAATGTTGCTCAAATTTCGCATCCCACAACTTGATAAGTACGACGGAACCACCAATCCTAAAATCATGTGGTGAGTTTTAGAAAAGTGATGTTATTGCAAACTTTAAAAGATTCAGTGTTATGTAAAGTGTTTCCCACCACTCTGAGGGATATCGCCAATGACTGATTCGAATATTTGCCCCCTAGTTCAGTAGCCTCATTTGAATAATTGGAGACTCTGTTCATAAATAAGTTTTATCACACTATTCTAGATAAAAAGACCAGAGCTGATTTTTAGGAAATAATACAAGAAAAAGGTGAGTCCCTCAAATCTTATATTGAGAGATTTAACAAAGTTGCTATATAGATAAAAAAAAACTTGAACTAGAAAGTAGTAATAACGGCTTTATCCAAAAACACAAAGACGATGTCCTTGTTCAATTCATTACACAAAAATCCTCTCACAAAGTTCAAAAAGCTCATAGAGAGAGCCCAAAAGTATGTTAGGATGGATGAAGCTATGCGTGTATTCTGACCAAGAGATAAAAAAAAGACAAAGAAGTTGTTAGAAACAAGAGCTCCTCTAGTGGATTGAGCAATGGCAAAACTGAATAGTTTACTCATTTGAACAAAAGCAAAATCGATGTGCTCATGTGGATCCAACAGAATGATAAAAATGTAATCTAGCCTAAAAAGATGAGCCAAAATTCAGTAAGAAGGAGAGACAAGAAACATTATTACTGGTTCTATAAAGATCACGAACACGACATGAAAAACTGTTAGCATCTGAAGTAGGAAATAGGAAGGTTGGTAAAAGAAGGCACTTTAGCTCGGTTTGTAAAAATTGACTAAGATAGAAAGAGGAAGTGATAAGACAATAGAGAAAAACAGTCGAATAAAAAACAAGAGCTAGTTAGATAGTAAATGCAATTGTCAGAAAACACCTCGAACACCCAAAATCTTCCAAGAAGAAGAGATCACATAAAGAGGTGTTTGTAGTAGGTTTTGAGAAATATTAAGCACCCATTATGACTTTTTCAGAAGAAAACGGTCGGCATGTGACTTACTCTCACTCAGACACCCTAGTGATAGAGGGAATAGTCAACAATTTCCTGCTAAAAAGAATCTTAATTGATAGTGGAAGTGTCGTGAATTTGTTAACGATCGAGGCATTTAAGGTTTTACAACTTAAAGTGAGCAATTTGAAAGCTATCAATTCCCCATTAATTGGACTGACGGAACAACCTATTCAAATAGAGGGATTAATCTTGCTAAACTTAGAGTTGAGAGATGAAGAAGTAACAAAAATAACTAAAGCTTGGTTTATGATAGTCAACATGCCATTTGCCTATAATGCAATAATGGGAAGACCACTCCTATCAGAGATTGGCACTTGGACCTCCATCCAGCATCTTACTATAAAGATCCTAATAGGTAAAGGAGTAGTTATCCTAAGAGGTAATCAAAAAGCCGTCTAAGAAGTTTACACCAGTAAGCTCAAAGATACAAATCAAACATTGCCAATACAAAGTAGTTTTGAAATACCGAACAAAGAAGGGCAAGCGGAACCCGTCGAGGAAATTCAAGTAATTGAGTTGAAGCTGAGAAAAAGTATCAGAACGAGCACACATATGACAAGCGAACTACTAAATCCTATAATAAAAACATTAAAAGATAATGTGACAACTTTTACTTGGTGTCCATAAGATATAACAGGGTTGGACCAATCAGTAACAATGCACGAGCTAAAAGTCGATCCGAATGTAAAGCCAATGATTCAGAAAAGAAGAACCATGCAACAGAAAAGAGGGAAGCCATAAAGTAAGAAATAGAGGACTTTTTATGAACAGGTTTCATCAAAGAAATATATTTCCCAAAATGGGTTTTGAATGTGGTCCTGGTAAAAAAGTCTAATGGCAAGTATAAAATATGCGTAGATTTCATAGATCTAAATAAGGATTGCCCAAGAGACAATTACCCCCTACAGAATATAGATAAGATGGTCGATTCAACAACGAGATATCAATGCTATGCCTTTTTAGATACATCCGTCAGATACCATCAGATTCCATTAAAAGAAGAAGATCAAGAAAAAACCTCGTTCATCACTGATAAAAGTCTATACTCTTATAAAAAGATGCCATTCAGATTAAAAAATGCTAGAGCCACATATCAACGAATGGTTAACAAGATCTTCTCAGAGTACATTAGAAAAAATATAGAAGTCTACATAGATGATATGATTATCAAAAGCAAAACACCCAAAGATCATTCAAAAATCACCAAGAGGTATTTCAAATCCTCAATAAATATAATATTAAATTGAATCTCGACAAATGTGTTTTTGCAGTACACTCGAGAAAAATTTTAGGGTTCTTGATCTTCGAACAAGGAATAGAAGGTAATCCCTCTAAGATTCAAGCAATCGTTGACATGGCCTCATCAAACAATCTCCACGAAGTGCAAAAGCTCAATGGCAGAATAACGATGTTGGCTTGATTTATCTCTCACTCCGCTAAATAGTGATTACTATTTTATAATCTCCTAAAAGGACTTAAAGAATTTAAATAGACAAAAAACACCAATAAGCTTTTGAAGAACTAAAAAACCCATTATCATCTCCCCCTTTACTCAATTGCCCCATAACTGGAGAAACATTATTTATGTACTTATTAGTCATAGATTTAGTTGTAGGTGCCTTCTACTTCATAAAGAGGGAACAGAGTAATTCCCTATTTATTATGTAAGCAAGTCTTAAAATGAGCTGAACAAAGATACCCCAAAATTGAGAAGCTAGCTTACTATTTAGTCATAACTGTGCTAAAGTTGAAACATTATTTCCAAGCGTACACAATAATAGTATGAACTAATTTTCCTTTGAGAAATATATTGCAGAAGCCGGAACCATCTAAGAGATTAATAGAATGGGCTTAGAAGATTGGAGAATTTGATATCAAATATAAACCGAGGACGACCATGAAAGCTCAGATTTTAGCAGACTTTACCACTGAAATGTAAATAACGAACGAGGAAGAATCACTAACAAAGGAAAATAAGGTATGGAGGCTTTACATAGATGGAGCATTAGGAAGTTCGAGATCCAGTGCAGGCATAATCTCAATAAGCCCTCAGAATTTGATATTTAAACATGCCATATGCCTCCCTTTCACTACATCTAACAATGTTGCTGAATACGAAGCACTGATAGTAGGGTTAACCATGGCCTTAATCATCAAAGCAGAAGAACTCCTCATCTTCAGTGAATCTCAGTTAGTGAGAAGAACTTCTCATCGTTAGTGATTCTCAGTTAGTGGTGAAATAGTTGACAGGAGTTTTTATCGCGAAAGATCAAAACATCGGCAAATACTACGCCAAAGTTAAGAAAATCCTTAAAAAATTGGATGAAGTAAGCACCACATGGTATATAAACCAAATCAAAAAAGAGGAGAACCAAGAAGCTGATTACCTGGCCAAGATTGCGGCTTCGAGTGAACCAGTCAGAACTGAGCCAACTTTAGTTCATCTGCAGACATCTCCAAACATAGCTTTAGTGGCTAACATAGAAAATCTCAATGATTAAAGAAAACTTATTTTCAACTTCCTAAATGAAGGAACACTATTGTCTGAACCATTAAAGGCAAAGAAGGTTGTGAAACGATCTAGAGAATTTGCCATAGTAGATAACTCCCTTTATAAAAGGTCGTATTGTAGCCATGGTTTAAAATGCACGAGTGAAGAAAAAGGTAGTTACATTCTTCGAGAAATTCATGAAGGAATATGTGGAGCTTATGAAATAGCTTCCATGCTAGTGAAAAAGTTGATGCTCTAGGGATATTACTAGCTAACCATACAAAAAGATACACAGTAGTTGGTCTCAAGGTGCAAGTTATGTCAGAAGCATAGTAATATAATTCATGTCCCTTCAGCCGAACAACAAGGCATAGAAAGCCCATAGCCCCTCTATCATTAGGGAATTGACATATTCGGACCTTTCCCACCAATAATTCGCAAAAAGAACTTTGTAATTGTAGCTGTTAATCACTTCACAAAGTGGGTTGAGGCAGAGGCAGTAGCTTAGATAACGCCATAAAAAATAATAAACTTTATTAAGAATAACATTATCTCCATGTTTGGAATTCCTCATACCATAATATCTGATAATGGTAAACAGCTTGACTACAGGGTATTCAGGGAATTTACTAATGGATTAAAAATAAAACTGAGATTTACCTCAGTCACCCATCCTCAAACAAACGGAATGACTGAAGTCATAAACCAAACAATCCTAACAGGATTAAAGAAGAGATTGGCAGAAACTGAACAAAAGCAGTGTATTATGGTCCTACTGAACCACCCCACAAGTCGCCACTAGAGAAACGCCATTTTCTTTAACATATGGTTTAGAGGCAATACTACTAGTTCACATTGGGCTCCCAAACTTAATAATTGAGAATAAACAAAGCAACGAAGCTATGCTGAGGCATAACTTGGATCTACTAGATTTCAGAAGAGAACAAGCAAACATTCGAGCTGTGACTTATAGGCAAAGAATCACCAAGCACTTCAATCAAAAAGTAAAAGCTTGAGAATTTAACAAAGGGGATTTGGTACTTAAAAAAGTAACTGAGGTCATGACTTCTGCGAGAGTAGGCAAATTACAACCTAATTAGGAAAGACCATTTGAAATAGCTGAAGTATTAGGCCTGAGCACATATAAGCTATACCTTCTCCCGAGAACTTGGAATGTAGATAGCCTAAGAAAATACTTCCAATAAGTTCTTATACAAAGTCTACAAGACTAGCTCCTTATGATCAAGTTTATCATAATAAAGGCATATGAGACATTTTTCTCTAAATATATGCGCATATACATTGATGTTAGCAAAATATCCGATTGGTAACTCAAATAGTTTATGGTCAGTTGGGATCACTGACCTAAAATAAGCAAAATTCATTTTTTTGCATAAAAAGTTATTCTCCAAAATTGGTCGGTTGGGATTACTGACCTAAAATAAGCAAAATTCATTTTTTGCATAAAAACTTATTCTCCAAAATTGGTTGGTTGGGATCACTTACTCAAAATAAGCAAAATTCATTTTTTGCATAAAAAATTATTCTCCAAAATCAGTCGATGACTTAAAAAAAAGGGTGATTTTACTTATATACATAATGCTTTTTAGAGAACTTGACAAGAAAAAGCCACACAAGATCTAAAGGCATTAGCAAACAAACACTTGGTGAAAATGATGCAAATGAAGACATTCATCATCTCAAAAAGAGAGAGAGAGAGAGAGAACTATTCATTAAAAAGAAAAAAGAGAGAAAAAGAAAAAGAAAATTTATACAAAATGAAGGGTTTTTCTTATAATTGTTTATTTGTTGCTCCCTCTTGAAGTTTAACATGTTTAGCTCCAGCAATAGGCTTAAAGATATCGCCCACAGGATTCACAAAAGCAAAAAGAGGCATAGTTGATAGAGGTTTAAAGTCGGCAGTAGTAGCATAACTCGAAGGCACCCTGGTTGATGCCTGAATTAATTGAGGCCTAGCCATCAAGGTATCTGGATAAATATCATAAATATGGTTGAAGTCAAGATCTATATGCCGTGCTTTTAGATCAGCAATTATCTTTCGTTGAAGATTATCTAACTGATCTGCTTGAGATTTTAGGTAATAATTCTCAGTCTTAATTAGTTGGAAGGATAGTTCATTCTTTTCTCTCTCCAGAATAGCTACTCGGGCACTCTCTACAACCAACTTATTCTCTGTATCTTGCCGAGCTTTCTCTGACACTGACTATTTTGAGCTCATTTTGAGCTTGAGCCTCTTTATACTACTTAGCCAAGGTAGCATAATGCCTGTTCAGATCTTTAAAATCATCCTTCAAGTGCTGGGCATTCTTTAGAGCTTAATACTCAGGGTTAATAGAGTGAGCTCGAGCCCAGGCCGCGGTGAAATGTTCAAAAGCCTAAATAGAAGGGGGTGAAATTAGCAAAACAAGAAAATAAAGGTAATAATAAAAAAAGGGGCATACTTGAGAAAGAGCAACAAACCCCTGCTGCCCTAAATCATCTCAAGAAGCTTGAGAAAGCTCTTTCGAATCTCAACCCACAATGCTTGAAAGGGCCAATAAGCGAGCAACCTCCGGATGCAAACATGAAGCTTCACCATTAAGCTTGCTGCTCCAAAATGCCCTCAGATCAGGATATCCAATAGGAAAAGTAATAAGCTCTGGGACCTTGCATCTGTCGCCACCTCGAGGTCGCTTCTTAGAGGGATCGGCAGCACTTTTTCTAGTTAGAGTTAGAGGGGAAGGATTCTGAAAATTGCTAATCAGATATCGTGAAAAGACAGTTGAATTAGAGTTAGACGAGCCCTTATCGGTGGTGGAGGAGGTAGGGGAATAGAAGAGCTAGTCCCTCGTCTCTGCTCACGAAGTTAATCAACAAGATTAGGGTGAAAACGAGGAGGAGCCATGCTTACATAAAAAAAGAGTAAGCAACTACTTGAAGGAATAAAATATGAAAAGGGAAAAATATTTATAAAAAATTATACCCTGGTTAGGAACACTCGGAACCACCTCACCTTGAGATGGCCCTTCAAAAACAAGAGGAGCAGGTTGCTCATCCATTATTATCCTTTCAAGCCCAGGGTAACCCTCAATGCTCGAATTTGAAACTTCCAGGATAATCTCAAAAGCATGAGGCAAATTGAGGGGAGGAATATCGCCTACTTCATCTATCAACCCCTAATGATCATTTATAAGTTTATTTACATCAATAGCCTCAGTTCAGTTTTCTATAAATTCTATACACTATTTGTCCTTCAGAAAAAGATCCCTTAGTTTGGGTAAATGGTGTTTTTAGAAATACCAAGAGAAAGAAAAAGGCAAAGGATGCCCATTTTGGCGCTGGGCCACAAAAAAAAGGTCTTTCCACTCTTTTATAGATTGAGGGTTACCAACAAAAAGTAACCATTTAGCCTATAGATAGGGGTGATCTTCGGAGCGAATTTTATGAACAAATTTATAGAATCTTTTCAAAACCCTATTGCTAAGGTGTACTTGGTGAAGCCTAGTAAAAATGTATAGGCTATTTATTATTCTCCAGGTATTTGGTGCTAATTGATAAGTAGAAATGCGAAAATCCCTCAATATCAACTTCTAGAAAGGGGTTAATGGCACCCTTACCCCTGCTTAGAGATCCTCAATGTAACACCTGAAAACCCAGATCATATGAACAATGTATGACAGGAAAATTTTGACTGGCCTGAAAGTGGTCAAAACAAATGAATTAAAAATTTTAGCAGAACCAATAATTCATATTAGGCTGTAAACTATGATTTTCGGAGATAAAAATATTTTGGGACCCAAATAGCTCGAGACCTGGGAATGTGCCCGGATGGTCTTGAAAATGCCATACCCTGAACTTTAAAAATTCCACTAAGTATGATGGAGGAGGAATTGAAATTTTCTGAGGTCAATATATATTTTTTCGGAATATTTTATTCTTATGGGTGAATAGTGCTAAAAAGTCAATTGTTGAATTTTGTCTTGAAATTTTGCATAGACCTTAGTCGTATTAATTGAAGAATTTTAAAACTGAAATGAGAATTTTTGAAGCACTGAGGAATATTTTACGCATTTTCGAAGTTAAAATCTAGTCTATGGTGAATAGTGATTTTTTCATTCGGTGGAATTTCAGGCTGAAATTTTGCAAGGGCCTTAGTGGCAGTAATTGAGAATTTTAGGGACTGGAATGGGCATTTTTGGAAGCTTCTAGAATATCTTATGAATTTTTACATCAAAAAGTGACATAAAAAGCCCAAAAATTGGTTAATGGCCATTTGGGCCAATCAAATTGATCTAACCCAACATCCCTTCAGATTTTCTGCCTAACATCTAGTTCAACCCAAGACTAAACCATTTCTTCATGCCGTCTCTCTCTCTCTCTTTTTCTCCATTTTTGCTTGCTTTCTCTCTCTTAAATACCCACCAAAATTCATGGGAAAATCAAATAATTAAAACCTCCACCCATTTTTGATACTAAATCTTGCAAAAAATTGAAGAAATAAGCAAAAAGGAGAGAGAAATCACACTTGAGTGAATAGTGCTCAAGTGAGGTAAAAATGCCTAAACCTTATTTTTTTTATTTTTGTTATACGTAGCTTAGAGGATTCTTAGTAAATCTATGATTTCAGATTTTTGATTTGAGCTATAGTTAATTTTTGGGGATTTTTCAAAGGTTGATTTTGGTTATGTTAGGTGTTGACAAGGGAGGAGAGAGAAATCCCTTAAAGCAAGTGCAAAGTGGTGGAGAAAGGGTTGTTCATCCAGCCTAGGTATGTAGAATAATTCAAGTTTATTATGTCTCAAATTTATATGCAAAAATATATATAAAACTTGTATAGAAATTGTGCATTTTGCATGTGTGTGTGTTAAATGGGTAAATTTTGACTTTAGGCATGTATTTGGCTTTATTTTGAGGTAGTTTGTAGAAGAAATGGATAGCAAATTGTGTGTTTAAATGTGAGTAATGGAATTGGCATAATGATGGCATAGAAGAGTACATGGTGTGTGTGTTGGTTTAAGTGTTCATTTAGTGTGCCAAACGTGTATATAGGAAGTGTACATATGTTATGGAAAATGACCTAAATGTGTATGCTTTATGTGATTTGAAATAGTGACAAATTGGCTTGAAAGTTGTGTATGGTAACTTGATCAATTAATGTAAGTTACGTCATGGGATTGATGTAACGCTCCAACTGTCAAAGTCTCATGAACAGTATCAGCGGGCCCGAGTGGTGTTGCTCGTGGTGTGGGTCATCATTTTGAGTTCGATGACTGTTATATTGGTCATAAAACTTTGACGGGCTTGAAAATGGAAAAAACGAGGGAATTAAAAATTTTAGCAAAATCAATAATTAGTTTTAGGTCTTAAATTATCAATTCCGAAGATAAAAATATTTCGAAACCTGGACAATTCGAGACTTGGGAATGTGTCCGGAT
>CANXYI010794718.1:0-11954 GCA_948208565.1 Hura crepitans | reverse complement strand
AATTAGTTAATTATTAATTATAATAAGTTTTTTTTTTTATATATATAATAATTGGTGTATTATTGTTGTGCTAAAGAGTGGAGTTCGTATATACAATGTGAGCTACAAAGGGGCAAGAGGGACATCAGCAACACAAGTGGCTATAAATCTAAATTGCAACAGCAAGGTTCCATGTACAGAGATAACACTACAGGATATTCAATTGAAATCAGCTGTTCCAGGCATTAATATCACTTCTGCCTGTTCCTATGCTCATGGTTCCACTAAAGGAATTGTCTCTCCGCAATCTTGCCTTTTGCCATAGTTTGCATTTTCTTTTTAAAGGAAAAAATAATAATTCTGCTTGGAATTTCTCCTTTCAGTTGTAATGGTTTAAGATTCAATAAAATTCTATGTTTAAAGTTCGATATTTAGCACATAGCAGAAGGAATTTAATGATTCGGTAGCTACAATACTATGTTGAAAAAAATGAATTTACGGCCAATTCAACCTAATTGATCTATGGAATTTAACGGTATTTTTCAAGAGATGATTCCCTTAAATTATTTGTATTTCTGTTTTGATGACCCTTATAAAACATTATTTCATAAACATTGCTAGAAATAGCTACAGCTTTGCACAATTATTTGGCCTGAAAGACACGGTATTTTCCTCAAGATCATAGCCTACCAGAAAGTCAATCTGAGCTAAATTTCCAAAAATAGAAATATCATTAGATGGTATCATGGTGAAGCACATCAGATCATCCTCTACTTTAGCAAATGTGTTAATGGTCTGCAACTTCACCTCTGCATCAGTGAAATGAGCAGTGATTACAGGAAGTTCTACGCCTTCAACAATCCTGAAACAAATCCTCAAAACTCCACTTGGGTCACTTACTCTTTCTGCTTTAACAGCTTCCTCTAATGCTGACTCCAATTGGTCGAAGAATTCAGAATCAAGAAAAGTCAATGTTGTCCCTGAATCAATTATAATGTTACCCTTTTCATTATCACCAGTCCATGATTTTGTATACGGCAATTTCTTGTTTCCAACACTAATGGCCTCCAGTGTCAGGTAATAGAAAGTGTCAGGTTTCTTGGAAACAAGAGGAGTGGAAACTGTATCAGAACCTGAAATGAGCATTTCAGGACCAAAACTGATCTTACTTGTACTGTAATTGGATTCTGCCGATATGGGTACTAGACAGTAAGAGAATTTTCCTCTGATTTTAGTTCCGAGTTGAGAAATGAGAGACAGAGAGCCACGTCCGAGGCCAACTACACCAGATTCTGACTCGTCGAAAAGGCCACCATTTCGGGTTCCACAGCCGAAAATGATTTGCTGAAGATAAACAGGACTGCTAGTATTGCTAGAATTGGACCCAATTACGAATCTTTCAATGGAAAGATGACCATCAGAAAAGGAATTGTCTCCATAGGAATAACTGTAATCACAAGTCTTGACAAAGCCACGAGCAGAACATAAACGAGCTCTAGGATCCAACTTATTGCAGAATTTAGTACCACATAATACATTCTGATAAGTGGAAGATCTTCGGGGATTAAAAATTGGAGAATTCTGCTTGTAACAGAGCTCGCAAGGCTGACATTGGATCCAAATTAGATCACTGCCAGTATCAGCAATTGCCAGGACCTCGGTTTTTGGAGTTCCTACGAAAAAGCTGACGAGATATTCTCCTGCGCCGGAGGAAATGTCAGATTGAATTGCTTTTGTAGAGTTTGGATTGGGGCTGAGACGATTAGCCCGAGAAATGGAGCGATGAAAAGACTTATGCAAGCGATCAAAGTGAGTGTCTTTTGGATTGTAGAGTGGAGAAATAGGCGAATCACGGTGAATTAGACTTGCTGTGAAATGGAAATCAAGATCACTGGCTTGTACGAGTGAGATGAAAAAGGTGGCTGATGCTATGCTAATGAGAGATATGATCAAAGAGAGATGAAGATTGGATATGGAAGCCATTGTTGTTGATTGTGAGATTAGACAAAAAAAACTAGTTGATTTAGGAAAGGATTTATAGCAGCATGGCATTACAGAGAAAGGGGTAGATGGGAAGCTCATGGCCTCGAGGGTTACCAAAATTATAAATGCATTTTGTAACTGTAGGTAGGAGGAGAGGCCTGGATAGTCGAAGGATTAATAATGGCAAAAAGCATCAGTTCCGTTTTCATTGCAGTTCCACTCTTGTTTAATTCTACCTTACGTTCTCAAAGTCTAACTTGCCTGAAGTTGGAAAGTGTTACAAATTGATCCAATTAAAACCTTAGCAGTTTTTTTTCATAGCAATTGAAACCATGAATATCATTTCACAATAACTGAGATTCTGCTTATTTTTCTCATCAAAAATCAAACTATTTGATATTATGTTAGCTATATAATACTTATTAAATGTAAAAATTTCTTTCAAGAAAATACCAACATGTCATTTTCGAGTCAATTTCATAAAAGGTCGTTAAATTTATATGCTAGTACTAGAAACTCATAAAAAAGTTATTATAAGAAAATACCTAAAATACGTATAATATTTCAAATGAATCATTATGATCGAATTCTCATTTTTCAGACATTGAAATAATGACATGTTCTGACACGTAAGCATAGAGGGTTGTGGAGAATGCCATGTTGGCATGACACATCATCGAGTGGAGTTGAAGGTGCCACGTAATACTAACGCATCATCGAAAAGTGCCCAATGTATGCGCAACACATGGCACCTTCCACTCCACTCGATGACGTGTCATGCCGAGATGATGTCCTCCACAATCCTTTATGTTTATGTGTTAGGACACGACATCATTTCAATATTTGAAAGATAAGAATCTGTTCATAATAATTTTTTTAAAATATTATATGTAGTTCAAGCATTTTTTTATGATAAATTTTTTTTTTTTTGTGAGTTTCTAGTTATTAGCATATAAGTTCAATAACTTTCTATGTAATTAACTCGGCATTTTATTTATACCGTGAACTTATTTTTTAGTGTTTTTAGCATCTAATGGATCTCATATACCTATCATAACTGTAAATTATTTTGAAAGAATGCAGATGTGGCATTTTCAATAGATAGTGGACTGTTTTTTTTAAGATTTTGAGTATTTAATAGGTCCTAATATTAGTTGCTATCTCACTGAATAGTTTAATTTTTGACAAAAAAACACATGTAAAATTTTAACTATTATGAAATGATAATTTAGGATCTTAATTGTTACTAAAAATATATTAAAATTTCAATTATCAGGATCAAATTTGTAATTATCTCAATTTATAATTATTAAACTTGGGCCTCACCAATACATAAGAAACCAGTGACCCATATGACAGTTCATTCTTATATGGGCTTAGACTACACAACCGTCAACCTAGACCTGAACCTGAAAGTGATACATTTTTGACTATACACAATTTAGAGGGAGAAATACCGAACTTGACTACCAAATCCTGCGAAGACTCTTTCATTACCATTAAAAACCAAAATTCTCTCTTCCCATTTTCTCTCTCTTTTCCTTTTCTCTGATTCTCCTGTTGATCCGTTCCCAATGGGCAAGAGGCCGCCGTCGCGAGATATTGAGACCGGGGCCTACGTCAAGCACCCACCCCGACCACCGCCACCACCTCGTTTTATGACCCCTCCACAACCGGAGACATGGTTCTCATGGCTGGTGCCACTCATTTTCGCTGCCAATGTTACCATTTTTATTTACACAATGTATGTCAATGATTGTCCTGCAAACACTGGAGCAGATAAATGTCTTTTTTATGATCTTTTAGGCAGATATTCCTTCCAACCCTTGAAAGAAAATGCTGTCCTTGGCCCTTCAATGATCACGTACGTAAGATCTCTCATTCGGATCATTTCATAATATATGCAACAATTCTTCTCAAAAATTTCATCTTTTCCTTCTTCTTTATCCACAGGCTGCAAAATTTAGGAGCACTTGACTCAATAGCAATAGTGGAACAAGGTCAATCATGGAGATTCTTTTCTTGCATATGGCTTCATGCTGGCGTTGCTCATCTTTTTGCAAATATGATGAGTCTTCTATTCATAGGAATCCGGCTGGAGGAAGAATTCGGATTCGGTAAGTAATTTTATCAATGCAAAAATTCATAATATCGCACTGTTGATGCTAAACTACTATATGTTTGCAGTGAGGATAGGCCTATTGTATGTGCTGGCCGGGTTCGGTGGAAGCTTGATGTCTTCTCTTAATCCAAAGCCAAATATATCGGTCGGTGCATCCGGAGCGCTTCTTGGACTTCTGGGATGTATGCTTTCAGAGCTTTTAATGAACTGGACAATATATGTAAATAAGGTAAGACCTGCTGCAAATTTCACAGGCTTGATGGCCTTATTTTCGTGGTTTAGACAGGAAGAAAAATTTTCTAACCTTGTCAATTCAGTGTTCAGCAATTACCTCCCTCCTGTTAATCAGTGCCCTGAATCTTGCGATGGGTCTCATTCCTCGTGTCGATAATTCTGCTCATATCGGAGGGTTTCTATCTGGATTTCTTCTTGGATTCATTCTTCTAATGCGTCCTCAATATGGATATGTTAGCCGCAAGTATTTACCTGCTGGATATGATGCCAAAAGGAAATCTAAGCATAAGTGCTATCAATATCTACTGTTAGTTGTTGCATCCATCGTCCTAATTCTCGGGTAAATGACTGTAACTTTTCTGACTAAAATACTGTCATCAAGATATATATTCATGTCGAAACTGTCAGTTCTGAAATTTCTGAATCTTGCAGGTATCTATGGGGTCTGCTGATGCTATACAGTGGCCAGAAATTCACGCTATCACCTGAGATGATTAATTAACTAGCTAGTTCTTAAGAGGTTCAAGAACAGAAAATTTATCCTTATATTTATGTACATTCCTTCTAACACGAAATTTTGAAACAAGATGCATATCAGGTATAGGATAGTAAAAGATTTATGCATTTAAAGTAACTTATACTACTGCCTTCCTTCATCTTTTTCTTAGAAAAAGAAAAATACTGTATGCATTTGAACTTCAAAATTTGTGTACATTCCTTCTAAATGATTGCTCTGTTTTGCAAGAACAATGTGATTAAAGTTCCATCTGTCCCAGAAACATGTCTCTGTCTTACTTTTCAAATGGCAGATGCTATTTATTGTAACAAATCTTGATCACAGACCAAGATTCGTTCTATTTACTTGGAGATATGGGGGTCTGCTCAAGTGCTTCTTTTCCCTCCTCTAAATTACTGATGCACAAGAGTCATTATATCCCATTCATTTTCAGTATTAAATATGATAAAATCTAACAGAAGATCACTTTATTATCACCCGCATTACAATTTCATGAGCTTGCTGATTTCAAATGTGCATGTCATTTCTTATCATTGAGTATTTTTCTTTTATTGGTTAGGGCTTCAAATTTGAGGCAATTCTTATTTAAAAGATAAAAGAAAGTCGTTGGCGATTAGCTAGATATTTGAGAGAAGAGAGCTGGCTTTGTTATCAAGTAAAGTTGGCAGTAGGGCAGGATTAGAAGAGATTGCTGCAACTGTAAAGGTGCATAGACTTGGCGATAAGCTCTTGCAGGTCCAAACAGCATGTTTTGAGTTAGGTGATAAAATGTCTTACCTTCAACAAATTTCACCTTGTTCAACTAAAGGAATTCAAACCAGTTGTAAGAAATGAGTTTCTAACCATATCTAATGATGATGGCCAATCTTCTCAAAGTTTCAATATTGGATTTTAATAGAAAAAGGAATAGCAATACCAAGAGAAGATTCCATATAGAAAGCTTGGGAGAGGGAAAAAAAAAGGTTATTGAATATTATTTTTCTTGTAGCAAGATCATCAGGAATCATAAAGACATGCACTATGATCACAATGACACATCTAGAATGATACCTATTGTCTGAATTCGAGTCCTCTAAACAGAACAATAACTAACAAGCTCTGAATCTATTCTTTGTTGGACTACACAATATACATACAAATAAGTGCCATGACTGAGTTTCAATCATAGTAAACCTCACATGATTCTGAATGTCAAAAAATTGTGTAACGATTGTTTGCAACATTGTCATAAGCAAAATCCCCTGTGAACCTGTAACCATCCAAAATTGATAATGTCATATTTACAGATGATTGATCATTACTTCAGTTGGTTGCCCAACCAAAGCGAATGACAAACTCTTGCCAACGGAAAAGGTAGTATTGAAACTGTAGGAAAAATACTAGCTGGGGAAAAGGCAAGTCAATGTACTCCATTATCTTCAATACAGCATCTGACTTGATATATGATCTGAGATCGAACATAATACCTTAGTTTTCCTAGTTCAGTAAATTTTTGATACTCATCAAAATTATAGCATTCATAACATTTTCCTCAAGAAAAATGCTGCTATCAATCAGTTGCAGTTAAGACATTTGTTATGGAGTGACCCCGTTTCCCTAGCTCTTAGGGAAAAGTTGTACTGCACATGGCATTCTTCCTCAATCTAGAATGCCACCTGATTTTTCTTTGTTTCAAAGTGTGATTAAGAATCAAAAATCAACCTTGAGAAAGCCACATTGGTTGCTTTCAAACCTCAAAAACAATGCAAATTGATGTAAAAAAAATTTGAAAGACATTGACTTTAGCCAGATATTACATGAGATACAAAGGGAAAGGAAGCTATGTACAATGTCCCCAAAATCAAAAGGTGTTGATCTGAATGGCCCAAGTAATTGGACAGACTTGTTTCTGACGTCAATTGGGTTCTGCTATTCTTGCCATCACTATATATTTTTCAAACGGTCATACGGTCCATTCCACAAGTTGATAAAATAGAGAGTTCTTTCCCTATTCAAACTGGCTCCAGAAATAGAACCGCCCTTACGAGAATTCAATTGTGATGAGTTTCCATGTCTGATTCCCGGAACATTACGCCCATACCCGATATCTACGCGGCCGAATGGATCACAAAATTCAATCCATTTACAAGCAAAAGCCAATCACCAGTTTCTGTCCAAACAAAATGGGATCCTATTTCCATGGTGAAAATAACAATGCCTCTCATGTTACGAAATATGCACTTGGTTTAATTTCACATTTTCTATTACGCAACAAGCATCAATAGCCCCAATCTCTTACACTTAATTAAAGTTTGATCTCCAAAAAAAAAAAAAAAACAATTAGACATTATATTTACGCTATGAATACCTGTCCTTTTCAACAAGTACAATACTAGATATTTTTAATGTTAGTTTCAAAGCACTCAAAATGATATAAATTAAGTATTTAAAAATTATTTTTGGAACAAATATTTTTGCTTTAATTGTTTTTTTTAGCATATTAAAAAATAATTTTTTAAACAAAATATAAAGTTACTATATAAATCAAAAAAATAATTTTCTATTCAAAATAGATTTATGTACATATTAGAAAAACAGTTTTCTAAATAACAAATAGAAATGCAAGATTTTTAAAATTTCTCTTGAAGGATTGGAACAAATAATTTTAATCCAAAAACTTTTTATATTAGAAAATGAATTTTGAAGATTTTTCAAACTTTAAAAAATAAAATTGTGAAAATAAAAGTACAAATACAAATAAAGTAGAGTAAAGAATGAGAGGTTGCACAAGGATTTTATAGTAATTTGGCTATCCACGCCTATATCCACTCCTCAAGATAACATACTTGAGATTTTCTCTTTATTCAATTCTTTTAACTAGTAAGAGTTAACGTCACTTACAAGTTTAAATCAATGCTACCCACAACTTTTTTCAAAAGTAAAAAGTTGCCAAAATACTTGTTAAATTTTTTCAAGTATATAGCACCCTTAAAACCCAAGATAAAAATCTTTTACAAAAAATTATTTTCCTCACAAAGAAAATTACAACAATAACTATAATTAAACTTAAGTAAGGATGTATAAAAATGAAGTACAATGTGTTGAACTATAAAAATACGTTTAGAGCAAAATCTCTTTAGAGGTGAATATTTTTCAACATTTATCTAACTTGTTCCCAAGTGAAAATTAAGTCAAATATATAGTTTTGAAATATTTATGATTGTTGGGAACATAAACTAGCCGTTTAAAGGCAAATCGTCACTTTTAAAATATTACCGTTATTTTATCTTTTTTTGTCTAGATCAATTGTTTAAAATACTATTTATATTAGAACTACTTAATCTGAACAGTTGATCTAGAGTCAGTTCTAAACTGTCTCTAATCAGATTATTCAGAAAAATTCTTTTCAATTTAATTTTTAATTAAATTCATTTTAATGCACTTTTTGAAATAGTTTAATCCATGTATGTGTGTGATCATCAAATTTAATTTTACAATAATATTTTATAACGCCTTCAAATTTCTTGAAATTTCTTCAAATAAATTCTTCACTTTAAACTTGAATTTTCCTTTCTCCATGCATTGTTGAATATTCTGAAATCTTTCATTTGGAGCAAGAATAAGAGCAGAAATAA
This sequence comes from Hura crepitans, assembly GCA_948208565.1. Taxonomy (NCBI): domain Eukaryota; kingdom Viridiplantae; phylum Streptophyta; class Magnoliopsida; order Malpighiales; family Euphorbiaceae; genus Hura; species Hura crepitans. Next base: position 3,505 of record CANXYI010794718.1, on the reverse strand, counting down.
TTTAGCACATAAATAGACGGCTAAAAATAATTTAAGGTTTAGTTATTATCAAAATAATTATTGTAGCATTTTGAGCCAACAATCTCCCCCTTTTTTATAATGGCAAAACCTTATATTATTCTTAAATTATCTGATAGTAATAATTTGCTCCCTCTAAATTTATGCATTGGTTCTAAAGAAAAATTCAGAGAAAATTATATCTAAGAAAATATTTCACACATTAAACATATCATACACATATAAATCTATAAGCAAATTATGTTCAAACATGATCTATGACTTTTCTCCCCCTTTGACATCATAAAAAAAATTAGTCTTTAAAAGAAAACTACAACAAAAATAAAAAAAAATTGAATACTCAAAGGACAAAAAATTTGAAATACCACAAAAATCAAAATATCATTTTTTTTAAATTAAATAAGCCAAAAAAAATTTACAAAAAGTAAACTTTGAAAATGGAAAAATAAGGAAAAAATAAAATGTACTTTTCAAATCCTTTTAAAAAAAATAAGAAGAAGAAAAAGAATAAAAAATATACTAAAAAAATTATAAACTGTAAAAAAGTAATTAATTTTTTTAACACTTTATGAAAATGACATAAAGTAATTTAATTTTTTTTAAACAAAGAGAAAGAGGGACAGTTAGGGAGAGGAAGAAAGATAGTGGTGGAAGGAAGAAAGTGTGACGGGAAAGGAGAAAGAAGAAAAAAAATTGAAGAACCTAAAAAAAAGTAATAGGTGATAATTTTCATAAAAAAATTAGATAGAAAAAAAAAATTTGAGTAGGTGAGAATGCAAGTTAAAAGGATTTTTTTTTTTAAAAGTAAAACTTAAAAAATAGGAAAAATGAATTGAAAATCTAAAAAGATAATTTTGAAAATTGAAAAAGTACATTGAAAAAGTAAAAAATAAATTTTAAAAAGAAAAAAGATGCTTTGAAAGTTGAAAAAAGACCTTAAAAGTTTAAAAAGTAAATTTTGAAAAATAAAAAAGCTAACTTTTTAAAAAGTAAACATGAGAAGTTTAAAAAGTAAATTTTAAAAATCTGAGAAGTAATAAGAAAAAGTTAAAAACGTGTTATAGATAAACATAAGCAAGGATGATATATCTAATTGCATTTCTAGACCAATTAGAGATAGATTGATCTAAATATATTAGATGCATTAGAACACGTTGATCTAGATATATCATATGTTTTAGCATTTATGATGTGTATACTTTTCTAACGTGTTGTTTTAGATTCATTTCTAACATGTTAATCTAAATACATTTCTAACATGTTAATCTAAATGCATTTCTAATGTCTATTTCTATACATATTTTCTATATGCATTTCTAACATGTATTTCTAGACATAACAAATTAGAACATGTGCACAGAAAATGATATCCAGAAATTATCCAAGTGTAGAATTACCTCATTTTCAACTCTTAATAGGGCTTATTTAGAGTACTTGATGATTTTGCTTCCTGAGTGACTCTTTGTTATACTTCACTTGGTTTATGAAAGTTTCATTTTTGTATTTGCTTAATTTGCAATCTAAGGAAAAAAGTGAGTTACTCATCATACTCATTTCAAATTCATTTTTCTCTAATTGTTCATATTTCTTGCATAAAAACATATTAATAATACTAGATATAATATCAAATTTCATATCATGCTTTAGATCATACAAAACTTTGTAGAATTTGAAAACATGATTTGGATGTTCTAAACTTTCAAAAATAAAGGTTGTTCTACATACACGTCTTCATTTAAAAAACCATTTAGAAAAGCATTTTTCACATCTATTTGATATAACTTAAAATATATAAAACAAGCAAATGCACACTAAATTCTAATAACTTCTAAATGTGCAAAGGCACAAATGTTTCTTCAAAATCTATTTCTTTTATTTATTGTAGCCTTGAGCCACAAGTTTAGTTTTATTTTTAATCATAATATCTTATTCATTTAATTTTTAACACACCCATTATAGAGCAATTTTTAGTTTCTAGTGAGAGACGAAAACTACATTACCATAATATTCTCTCAAAGCTCTTTTAGTTATCATTTTTGTAGAAAGATCAGCCAATAAATCTTCTTTGGAATGATATTTGTAAAATTCAGATGTTGTTCTATGGGTTATTCTAATTGATATTACATTCTAACGTCTTGATCTAGATCAGCTTGACTTTCCTTTTCTTTTGGGTTTTCATTCTCCTCTTTTTGGTTTTCGACCTGTTTTATCACAAAAAATACACCTCTCTAGTGTAAACATTAGTTGTATCAATTTTAACGTTAATATATTCTTCTATAACTAATCTTCTTAATCTATATTTTTATTTCCAAACTGAATATTTTTAACATCTATTATGGAACTTTGACTTGTTCCAAATCATATGTCTAGAGTAGCCACTTATCTATGCATCATTTGTTGGATTCACTGCTCCTTAGACATACCTGCATATAGATCAAGCAAATTTAGATTTCTAACTTTTATTAGGTCCTTTGTTGTTAGTAGATTTAGAACATGCGGCCACTTCTAGACCAATAGAAGATGATTTTACTTCTAAATCAATAGAAGACTTATGTTCTTTTCTTTTGGAGTTATAAAGTGAGTGTTTCTCAACCCAAAACTAACTTTTCAAAATTAACTTTCTTCTTGTAGTGGTAGAATTTGGATACACGTCCTTTTCTGTAACAATAGAAGCATATAATAGAAGAAGTACTAGAAAAAATATTAGAAATATGAATGTTCTGATGCACATATTTTCTAGATGCATGTTTGTGTTTTCTATACATTCTTCTAGATGTATAGTTAGATCTGGATGTGCTACTTTTATCAACAATAATATTTTTTCTTTTATCGTATTTTATTTCAAGTTTATCTCTTAGCACATAGATTTCTTTATCTTTGTCTTCACACAACTTTTTCAAATTTTCATATTTTTCTTTAAATGTGCTGTGTTCTTTTTCCAACAATGCATGCTTCTTTTTACAATTACTATATCTATCATGAATTTCTTCAAAGCATTGCAACATGTTTTCATAGTCATAAAAAATAGATTCAGATTTACATACCTCACTGGCACTAGATTGTCTTTTTGATATTGATACTTCTAATGCAGTGATATGGACTTCCTCATCTAGAAATGTCATTAGACTAATGTTTTCTATCTCTTGGTCTATTCTAGAAGAGCTATCACTAGAATAGTCATCACTCCATATGGCTACCATAGCTTTCTTCTGCTTTTTAAATTTCTTTTTCTAATATGGACATTTAGCTTTAATATATCCAGATTTTTTATAGTCATAGCGCATAACATCTTCAGAGGTGGGTTGAATCTTTTCTAATTTCTGATGGTATTTTCTTCTAGAAAACTTTTTCTCTTTCATTCTTATCTTGTAGAACTTTTTGAACTTCTTAACCATAGCTAATTCATCATCATTATTACAGGAGCTATCACTACTCTATCTTGAGAGTAATGGTTTTTTTATTTTCTTTTTTTTTTTTGCTTTAATCC
>CANXYI010794540.1:0-19522 GCA_948208565.1 Hura crepitans | reverse complement strand
TCATTTTAACATAAAAAATGCAAAATGATTCATAGAAGTCTCAAAAAATTATGCTTTCAGCACTAAAAAAATGATGAATTACCCCATTAAAGGACCCCTCAAATCTCGGTTCCAAATTCTAAGGGGAACTATGTTAACTATTCACTCGCATAAATAAGAAATTTTGAGTGAATATCAAATGACCTCAGAAAATTATAATTCCTTCACCATTTGATTCTTTGGAATTTTTTACATATAAGATATGCTATTTTTAGGCCTGTCAAAGCACATCCCGAGCCTGTTTAGGCACAATGACAACTAAAGTCATTATTCACTAGATCTCAATGAGAAATTATTTATTAGTTCTGCCACAAATTTTAATTATTTCAATTTCAACAATTTTTTTTACCCATTACAAGTCTGGGGTTAAAGTTTCTCTTCATTTACCTTAGTGAGGCCCACTTACTCTAAGGGTACTATTCATTCCTTGGGCGACACTACTTCGGAACCAAGAGATTTCGGGCATTACAATTCTTCCTCTCTTAAGAAATTTTGTCCCCAAAATTTGCTCAATAATGCTAATGTTATCACCTAGCTTTCTTTCACTCTCAAATTTCTTAGGTAACTTTCTCTATCTAATGTAACTTCTATGATATTCTCGCTTATAGTTTTATTTCATTTCTTAATTTCTCAATTGTTCTTATCATAAATTGTATGAATTTCTTTACACAAGCTAACTCAATTTCATCTAACTGTCTCACATTATTTTTACATGAGAAGATTTAAATCTGTATCCACTTATTTCAAATTCTTAAGGCATATCATGCATTTGCCATATCTTTAATAGTACTATCAACCAGTCCATCATTGGTCTCATATGTTCTATGATCTTATATAGACCAATAAATCTTAACTCATTCTCCTCTCTCGTAACTTCCAACATTATTTGACTAATTGGTATCTCTGGGTTCCTGCTTTTATCATTCTTATGTCTTTTGTTCTCTCATTCCCATTATCATATAGTTTTAATAATCTAGGGCCATTTACATTTATTTCTCTATTACCCAATCTTTCTTGAGCTAGGTAATGCCTTATATTTCTCTATACCATGTCCCATAAGAAATTATACCTAAACTGGCTTAACAGCTATCATCAATCATAAATTAATTCTTAGGTTTTTGTACAACCCACACAAATATAACATCTCATTTAATATCCTACTTATTTCAAATCACCGATAGGCTCTTAATGAAACTCTCAATTTTCTCTCTTCTATCTCTATTTTGAAGTATCTAAAGGATGAGGTCTTTTAAAAAATATTTGATTCTCAGCATCCATTATCTATTAATAGTTATGACACTTTAATCCTAACTATTATTTTTATAACCCCAGTCTAAATATATTTTTACACCTTCAAAACATATTGTTTAAACAATATCTTATTTTCTCTATAAGATCTTTTCCTCAATCTCTCATACATTCAGCACACAGTATATCATAATGATATATATATATACATTCATCAATCTTGATTTCAATTCCTTCCAGCTCTTTTCTCTTTGACTTAGCTCATTTCGTACACAGGACCATCTTCTTATTATTGGGTCTTATTTCTTATTGCACTGAATCAAATTTGATTTGCAACTCTTCTAACATTGTCTCATTATTTGCATTTCAAATTTTCCATTCATAAATATCATCTCATAATAAGATATATGTTATCACCTTTCCGCTCTATGTCAACACAATCCCAAGTTTACAATGAAATGTATCACTGTGCACTTTGAAATCTCCTTCCAACATGGCTTGAATTTATAGACACTTTCTTATCTCTTCTCCTATTTGTATATATCTCATAATTTGTTCCTATCTTACCCTTTTATCATACTTATCTTTCCTATCTATATCTCCTTAATTATCCTCTATTACTTAATACTCATTTTCAATCAATCTTACAATATTTCTCTATTTCCCATTCCACTATAATTCAATTCCACTTATGTCTAAAAGTATCATATCTCTTCCTAACTCAACTCACTTTGTGACGCCCTCTACTAGATTCCGAAGAAACCCAAGTGGCGATGCTTTTCCCACTAGGTCACCTATCCTAAAATTTCTCTAGGTCTACACTCCATAATACTTATAGACTATTTACTATCTGGATAGCTATTGCCTAATTTATTCTTAGATCACAAGGGCATTATTGTTTAGGGTATATTAAATCTTAAAAACCATTTAATATGCTATTATAAATTCCACAAAAATTTGGTTAGCACAACAGCTATTTGGGTGACATTCTAAAAATTTTGACTTGTTAAAAACACTTCTAATAATCCCTATCACTTCTCCTATCACCTTCTAGGCCCTTCTAGTCCTCCATTATCCTCAATATATCTATCACAGACATTCAATCATCATAAAGGCCTTAGGCCCACAAACATCAAAATCAAATAGAAATTAAACCATCCAAATCTACTGGCCTATTTATTCATATCATAGGTTTAACTTAATATTATAGACATTAGCAACTCCTAAGCTTCCTGAACCTATAATCTACAATATTTATATGAGTGCCTACTAAAACAATTAAAATACAAAACTAGTACCCTTTAATGCCTCAGCTTTTACACTACACAAAGCGCAAGGCTAGATAGCTACCTGTTATTACATGTGCACCAAAACACTAATAAGCTTAGTGGTGAATTAAATATAATAAGAATATGTCATGCCATGATCATGCATACTCACATACTATGAATGCAACAAGCATTATATGCAATCCACATTATGCAAATAATATTAATTATTATCTCATCCTATTATTATATTTATATGTGTCCCTATTTATTTTATTACTCTAGTGCCATTCTTGTCCCTTTATTAAATATATTCATCAATATTATCTATTATCTTTTATTTAAATAAACAAGCCCAGCTAGATAGACTACACCTAAGGACACTAGATAAATAGAGAAATAAATACTATGCTGTGGCTATGAAACCCCCTACCGGATTTCTAGAGAACATGATAGGTGATGCACTTCCCGATAGGTCACCTGTCCTAGGATTGCTCTAGGGGAAAACTCCTTAACACTTATGGACTGTTCTAGAATTCAATCAAATATTGCTCAGATGTCCAATTTAATCCTTAATCATATTTATACATGGTCTAGTAGACTTAGACAAAGCATTTATAGATACTTTCCTAGTCATAAAAAATTAGGCAGTATGACAGCTACCCAACTGACATACCAAAAAAAATTTTTTACCTGTTAAGAACACTTTTATAAGTATACAACCCCGAAACCTCTATGTGGACCCTTCTAGTCCCCTAGTCAATATCAAAACACATTAAACACATATCAGAATCAAACATACAAGGTCTCAGGCCCACAATTATCAAACCACACACAAACCAAACAAACACCACACCAACTTATATACATCACATGAAGGGTATAATTATAGACATAGCAGCTTCTAAGCATGCTAACCCAAACCTACAGTATATTACATGAGTGCTAATACTAAAAAGAGAAATAACTTCTTTTACACTTCAATAATTGTATAGCTACACTGCATGATCACTGAGGTTGGCCTGCTTATCCTTGTTACCTACGCACCACAACATAGGTACATTGACAATAAAACTCAGTAAGTAAATCTAAACCATTCAAAACATGCATTAATACACACATGTAATGATAAATAATAGTCTAACTATAATGTGTGAGCTACATGCCAAATCATTGATGTCATGCAGATGATATCTCTCATTTCTTTAAAATTACCAAAGTGCCACTATAGTGTATTTATTTAAAATTCATTGTTAAAAAATACCATAAATTAATTTAAATTAACATTTTCCACTATTTTAAGTCCTTTTTGTAGGCTCGACTAGATAGATGACACTTAGAGACATAAAACCAAGAGGGAATTGAAGGATATCTAGTGGCCTATATTTTGGACAGTAATCACTGCACTAGCCTGATATAGCTATAGGGATCAATTCATAAGAACCTCTTAAAAGGTAAAAATACTAAATAACTTTACATAGGGATCAGTCTATAGACCTCTAAAGGGAACTGATCATATCAAAGTATTTCCCCTAGGTTTGCCTAGCAGATTAGTGTAGTGGCCCCTTTGGGGACCTTCGCTGCTACACCAACATAAATTGATATCCAATCAATGAAAAAGAGTGTCTACCCTATAGACTAGTGCAGTTTAATTATGAACTTTAGCCACTACACCAGCCTGATCTGATAACTAGATAGTCTAGCAGCTGCTAATCCCTAAGTTGACCAATCCACCTATCTAGTGGTTGTCTAACTAATGGGCGATCTGACTTCATTTTAAGTTCATTTCTTTATTGATAATCTTTTTATAGTATTATAAGTTGAAAATAGATAGTAAATTTTTTACCAAATAGTTAATTTTTTGACGTAGACAATTACAGGTCATTTTTTGCCTTGTCGGGCAATTATAGGTAAAATTTTCTATAACCTTTTAACCCATTTCTGAAGGCATAAATTAGAGCATATTAAATCTAGTCTAGCACATTATTTTGGCTCAATTATTCACATGTTAAATTGTTATTTTAATTATAGTCCCAAAATCATTTTTAATGGGACAGTTATAGGTAATTTTGCCTATTTACGATGGCCATTTTAAGTTCATTTTAGGTCATTTTTAGTGCCATTTGCACTCATTTGCATACACTATTATAAGCCTAAAGCCAAGCTCACTTATACCACTTGGATAGTCATAAAAGAGGCTTCCATTTTAGTTCACATAAACTTTATAAAGTGTCCAAAAATTAAGTGCCATTTGCATGTCAAAATTATTCCATTTTAAGCTCACTTTTTACCATTCTATTCTAAGCCAATTTCAAGTTCTTTTTCAATCATTTCCTAACATGAAAATGTATCTCAAATTCCATTTATTTCTTGCCTTATTACTCATGTATATTCCCCTAATTCACACCAAACATATATTACACAATTTGTGACAAAAAGTATCATACTAATCATACACACATATGCCATGCCATACCTTACCTTTCATGCTAACAATTGCCTTGCTTACCTCTCGACCAATGCTTCTTAATGGCCATGTACATTCTTTTCTCCACATTCAAGCATACATACACATATCCTAACATCATTCAATCATGCTTATACACACACAATGGCATTATCATGCAAACTATGTCAACACATACCTTATATATGCCTTGGCCACACTAAGCACACACACACATAAATGCTTTATTCATCAAGTTTATCACTTACCCTTAAAATGTCATCTCTAATAAGTTAATTCCCATATAATTTGCCATGCTAACTTGCCATACACCTAGCTTACATGCCAAGCCCACCTCTCGGCCAACTAAAGCCTAATGTTAACACTCTTAATTCTCACCATATATAATTATAATTCATGCATTTTCATGACAAATACCTTAGAAGTCACGCCAAAATCACCCTAAACAAGCCATACACACATCACACATCTCTCAGCCAAATGAGGACTTAGTCCTTCCATTCATTCTTTTCACCAAAACATCATTCCAATCATACATTTCATACACAAAAAGTATGAATACATGCCTAATTCATAATTACATTCACCTTAACCATAATTGCCATCATTTCCATACAAGTTTTCTATACCTTTTACATAAAAATTCTAAATCACATGCCTTTAATGCTTTAAATTCACTTAACACTTCAACAAGGTGGACTTCTCCTTCACTTCAAGCTTCCAAAAGGCCTAATTTCCCCTCATTTGGTTTCACTTTACATACATGCCACTCTTCCTTTAAAAATCCATGAAAAATCCTATAAGTCCCTAAATTAAATTCTAAGATCATAGGCACTCTTAGAATAGTGAAATCCTCTAGGAAAGAAATTAAAAAGGGAGGAAACACTTACACATCAAAAGTTGGTTTCCAACACCCCTTTTATGTACACTTGAGTATTCTTGAATTTCCTTCAGCTTTAGGGGCTTTTGTGGCCTCTAATGCCTTCAAAAATTAATTCACAACACATTACAATGATTTTTGGTGACAATTAGGAAGAGAAAAGCTTTCAAGAAACCATAAAAATAATGAGAGAAAGAAAAGATGGTGTTAGGTGTAAGGATGGAAGAAAGGAAGGAAATGGGTGGGTGGTGGGGGGAGATGCCAAGTAGGTATCTAGGTGTCACTATAAGCCCTTTTATTGTGGCTAAGATGGCATGGGTAAGCCCACATGGCACTTGAGTATCCCGAAATTGCTCAATTTTGGTGAAAACTTCAGGGAATTTTTAAAAATCATTCAGACCTCTAAAAATCATCACATTTATTTTAAAAATCCTTAATTAGTCCCATTTAGAGGCTCATAAAATTTTATGGCCAAATTCCATCGATAGGACAGTTAACCAATTGCCTTAGTTTATGTGCAAACCCAAAATTTAAAAAATTTGCAAATGATTTCAGAATTCAAAAATTCTTTTACCAATAGACTCAAGGGAATTTTTAACCTTTAAGGTATGGCATTTTCAAGTCTGTCTGAGCATATCCTACGTCATTCTCAGCCCGACTCCATCTGAGCATACAGCCTATTAGATTACAGCCTAAAATAATTTATTGGTTCTACTAAATCTTTAAATTAAATCAATTTCACCATTTTATGGCCCCTCAAAGTTTCATGACCAGTGCCCCTACCTCGAGCCTTATGAAGGTGACTCGAAACTCTAGGAACACTTTTCAGCCTTAGTGCTACTGTTCACGAAGCCTAGATTTACGGGTGTTACAATTCTTCCCCTCTTAAGAAATTTTGTCCTTGAAATTACCTAGAGTGATAAGCTAGGGATATTGAGCTATCATCTGTACCTCAGGCTCCCAGGTAGCTTCTTCTTCATTTTGATATCTATAAAGGACTTTAACTAAAGGAATGGCTTTATTCCTCAATTGCTTCACTTCTCAAACTAGTATTTGTATCGATTTTTCTTTATAGCTTATGTGTGGCTGTATTTCCACATTCGTTGTTGGGACTATGTGGGAGGGATCCAATCTATATCGCCTCAACATTGATACGTGAAATACATCATGAATTTGTGACAATTAAGGCAAAGGTAGCTTGTATGCTAATGGTCCCACTTTCTCTATTATCTCATATAGGGCAATGAATCTGGGGCTTAACTTCCCCTTTCTCCCAAATTTAAGGACCTTCTTCCATAGAGATACCTTTAAAAACACTTTCTCACCAATAACATACTTAATATCCCTCCGTTTTAAATCAACATAGGATTTTTACCTATCAGTTGCACCTTTCAGTCTCTTTCTAATCACCTTAACCTTTTCCTTAACATCTCTAATAAGATCAACCCCTGATATCTTATTTTCCCTAATCTCACTCCAACACAAAGGAGTTCTACACTTTATGCCATACAATGCTTCATATGAGGCCATGCCCAAACTAGTCTAATAGTTGTTGTTATAGGTAAACTTAGCTAAAGACAAGTACTAATCCCAATTGCCTTTAAATTCAATGGCACAGTTATGTAACATATCCTTAAGCACTTGTATCACCCTCTCTAACTATCCATTTTGTCTGAGGATGAAAGGCTATACTATAGGTGAATCTAGTGCCTAAGGCTTCATGCAATATTTTCCAAAACCTAAAAGTGAATAAAGAATCTCTATCAGAAATGATTGCCACAAGTACACCATGAAGTCTAACAATCTCATCAAGGTATAGTTTAGCCATCTTCTCTAATGAGTAGCCCATTCTGATAGGGATAAAGTGAGTTGTCTTAGTCAATCTGTCAACAATCAACCAAATAATATCACATTTGCCTCTAGTCATAGGCAATCCCATTATAAAATCCATTTTCACTTTTCCCTCTTCTACTCTGTTATTGTTATAGGATGCAGTAATCTAGAAGGAACCTAATGCTTAGCCTTTACCTAATGACATGTCAGACATCTTACAATATACACTACCTCATCTCTCCTCATACCTAACCATCAATACTGAGGCTCCAAATCTAAATACATCTTAGTAATACTAGGGTGCATAGAGTAAGGAGTTTTATGAGCCTTCTTCAGTATCTATAACCTCAGGTTATCTGTATTAGGTACACACAACCTACCCTGATAATATAGAGATCCATCCTCTCTCAAATCATATCTTGTTACCTTCCCCTCTATAACATTACTTACTAGTTGCATTAGTGACTCATCTATACCCTATGCTTCCTTTATCTACTGTCTAAAGTCTAGTTTAATTTGTAACTCAGCCAATACAACATTCTCCTTAGTGTATTACAATTTAGCATTCATAGATCTCAAAGTCACCATGAATTTCTCGCTCAAAGTATTGGCTACCACATTGGCTTTTCCTAGGTGGTAATCTATTAAGCAGTCATAGTCCTTAATTAGCTTTAGCCATCTTTTCTATCTCAAGTTCAATTCTTTCTAAGTGAGAAGGTATTTGAGACTCTTGTGATAAGTGTAGTTGTAACATTTTTCACCATATAGGTAATGCCTCCAAATCTTCAAAGCAATAACAATAGCAGTTGGCTCTAAATTTTGAGTAGGATAATTCTTCTCATATAGCTTTAACGATCTAGAAGCATAGGCTACTACCTTTCCTTCTTACATCAGAATATAACCCAAGCCATTAAGTGAGGCATTATTATACACTACAAAGTCCTTACCCTGCTCAAATTGAATCAGGATCAGAGCTTCTATTAGCATCTTTTTTGGCTTCTCAAAATTAGCCTGACACACATCATCCCACTCAAACTTCACATTCTTCCTAACTAATCTTGTCAAAGGGGCTACAATTAAAGAAAACCCCTTCATAAACCTTCTGTAATACCCAGCTAATCCTAAAAAGTTTCGCATCTTAGTCACATTCCTCAAAGGTTCCCATTCTAACACTACTTTAACCTTGCTGGGGTCTACTTTAATGCCTTTTGCTAACACTATGTGCCCCAAAAAAGCTACTTCAGTCAGCCAGCAATCACACTTACTAAACATGGCATATAATTGTCTCTCCTTTTTAGTCTGTAACACAATCTTGAGATATTGTTTATGTTCCTCCCTAATCTTAGAGTATATAAGAATATCATTAATAAATACTACTACAAACTAATCAAGTAGGGTTGAAATACTCTGTTCATTAAGTCCATGAAGGCTATTGGGGCATCCGTGAGACTAAAAGGCATTACTAAGAACTCATAGTGCCCATAGCTAGTTTTAAATGTAGTCTTAAGAATTTCAACTTTCTTAACTCTCAACTGATGGTACCTAAATCTCAAGTTGATCTTGGAAAATACACCCGCACCTCTTAACTAATCAAAGAGGTCATCTATTTTAGGTAAGGGATATTTATTTTTCACTGTTACCTTGTTCAATTGTCTGTAATCAATATATAGCCAAAGCGAGCCATCTTTCTTCTTCACAAATAACATAGGTGCTCCCCAAGCTGAAACACTGGGTCTAATGAAACCTTCATACAACAGTTTCTGCAATTACACCTTTAATTCTTTTAGGTCATTAGGTGCCATTTGATAAGGAGTAATAGAAATAGGAGTCATATCGGGATACATATCAATTTCAAAATCAAGCTCTTACTGTAGAGGCAAACTTGGCAACTCATCAGGAAACTCAGACACTATAGGAATATGTTTAAGTATTGGGGTGGAAGCATCAGTGTCAATGACATGGGCTAAGTAAGCTTCACATCCTTTTCAGATTAGTTTCCTTGCTATAACAATTGAATGAGATTATACACATGGTTTCTCTCACTCATAACTATCACTATCTGTCCCTCTGTAGTTCAGAGGGTCAGCTTCCTATTTTTATAGTCAAGTATAGCTTGATGCTTTAACAATTAGTCTATTCCCAGAATCACATCAAACTCATGAAAAAGGGAATTCAATCAAATCTATAGGAAATAAATAATCCTGGATCACTAAAGGACACTATCTATATGCTTTATTCACATGCACACTCTACCCTATAGAATTACTGACTTGTATATCTATGTTCACATGCTTAGATTTTAGTCCTCTATCATGTGCCAAGGTGGTGCATAAATATGAATGTGTGGATCCTGGGTTTTCAAAGCCGAAATTGGGACATTAAATAAATAAAAAGTACTAGTTATGGCATTTGGTGTTATTGCTTCCTCTCTGTCTCTAACAATATACTGTCTAGTTGGGGCATGGGCTTCTGATCTAGTCCCCTAACTAGGATTGGGTTGATCCCCTTTACTCTATCTCTAACCCCTTTTCTAAGGTGCAACTCTGGATACCTGAGTGTGATCACCCTTAGGCTGCCTTTGAGGACATTCTCTCTAGTAGTGGTCTTTGGCACCATAAGTTAAGCACTCTCCTCTTCTACTAGATCTACACTACCCCCAATGCCTTTTGTTACATATATTATAGGTTGGGAGTCCATTCTTGTTACTTGAAGGACCAGGTGGACTAATAGCTTTAGGAGGCAACCGGGGGTTTGACTATGGAAGTTTGCCCAGATCTTTTAGATTGTGCCTATCTCGGTGCCTGATACACAGATTGGGATTGAGATAGGGTATCTCTCTTTCTTTTACTATCACTTGGGCCTACACTAGATTGTCCTATAGTAAACTATCTCTTTCTCTGAAAGAAATTTCTCTTTTCTTGTACCATTTCCTCTATGTCATAGGCAGATGCTATTAATACAGCAAAGTTTGTTACCCTAAGGTTTGTTATCTATATTCTTAACTCCATATTCAACCCCTTCAAAAATCTTTTACATTTCTCATCTTTATTGGGTATGAACTCCTTTGCGTATCTAATAAGTGAAGTAAAATCCTTCCCATATTCAGCCACTACCATTTTGCCTTGTTTCAAATCTAAAAATTCCTACCTCTTCTTATCCTTATAAGACTCAAGGATATATCTCTTTCTGAATTTTATCAGGAAAAATTCCCATGTGAGCACTGTCACTGGCTTTCTCCTTCTAATAATATCCCACCAATGGTATGATTCTTCTTATAGGAGGGAAGTTGTACACTTTAGACTATCTTCTTCTAAGAATTCCAACTATTCCAAAATCCAAAAAGTCCTCTCCAACTAGTATACCGCTCATATTGCATCATCCTTATTTGTGCCCAGAAAATCCACAGCCTTTATCTTTTTAATTCTCTCCAATGGTGTCTTTTGCAAAGGAATTGGGGGTAGTAGAGGTACTAGAGCTGGTGGAGGAGGTGGAATAGCAAGTACAAAGGTATGCCTTAACAGATTAACTATTTGCTACAACAAAGCTGGAGATGCTTCTGCCTGTGTCTATGCCTGAGGTTGTGGCCTACATATAGCATCACTAGGCTTAGGAGTAATTGCATTATCTACTGCATGTATTGTAGTCAGAGCATAGATAGCCACTTCCTTTGCTCTTTCCTCTGATGGTCAATCAACCATCTCATATTACTACAAAAATCACAAACTTATTAGCCTCTATGCAGTGTAGCATAACACATAACTAACCCTAGACTCTGGCACTTATGTAACTTACTGAGGAACTTTAAACTAAGCTCTGATACCACTAAATGTGACACCCCCTATAGGATTCCTAGAGAACCTGACAAGTAATGCACTTCCCGATAGGTCACCTATCCTAGGATTGCTCTAGGGGAAAACTCTTTAACACTTATGGATTATTTTAGAACTCTATCAAATATTGCTTAGACGTCCAGTCTAATCCATAATCATATTCATACATGGTCTAACAAACTCAGACAAAGCACTTACAGACACTTTCCTAGACATAAAAAAATTGGGCAGCATAACAGTTACCAGGGTAATATACCAAAATTTTTTTTTACCTATTTAGAACACTTCTATAAGCATAAAACCCCAAAAACCTCCATCTAGACCCTTTTGATCCCCCAGTCAACATCAGCACACATTAAATACATATTAGAATCAAACATATAGGGCCTTAGGCCCACAGTTATCAAACCACACACAAACCAAATAAACACCACACTAGCTTATATACATCACATGCAGGTTATAATTATAGACATAACAGCTTTTAAGCATGCTAACCCAAAACTATAGGATATTACATGAGTGTTAGTACTAAAAAGAGAAACAACTTCCTTTACACTTCAATACTTGTATAGCTACGCTGCACGATCACCGAGGTTGGCCTGCTTGTCCTTGTTACATGCGAACCACAACACAGGTACGCTGAGTATAAAACTCATTAAGTAAATCTAAACCATTGAAAACATGCATTAATACATATGCAATTATAAATAATAGTCTAGGTGTAATGTGTGAGCCACATGCCAAATTATTGATGTCATGCAGATCATATGTCTCATTTCTTTAAAATTACCAAAATGCCACCGTGGTGTATTTAATTAAAATTCATTGTCAAAATACCATAAATTAATTTAAATTAACATTTTCCACTATTTTAAGTTCTTTTCATAGGCTTGACTAGATAGACCACACTTACAGATACTAGACTAAGAGGGAATTGAAGAATGTGCAGTGGCCCACATTTTAGACCCTAACCGTTGCATCGGCCTAATATAGCCATAGAGATCAGTTCATAAGAACCACCCAAAAGGCAAAAATACTAAATAACTATTAATAGGGATAAGTTTGTAGACCTTCCAAGGGCACTGATCATATCGAAGTATTTCCTCTAGGTTTGCCCAACAGACCAGTGCAATGGCCCCTCTAGGGACCTTGCTGCTGGACTAGCATAATTTGATATCCAATCAATGAAAAAGAGTGTCTGCCTTATAGACTAGTGTAGTGGCTTAATTAAGAATTGTAACACCCCTTGCCTATTCCTGAAGGAAATAGACAAAGAACGCTACTTCCCGTAGGTCACCCATCCTTAAATTACCCCAAGGTTCATTCATTTAACACTTATAACTTCTTTCATATTATTGTCCTGTCTAGACTGATTGGGGTTTATTAATGTACAATATTCTAATACTACCTATTTTAGTGTGATAAAACACCAGTTCACATCTGTTATCTATTTTACCAAAAATTGGGCAGCATAACGGCTATCTCGGTAAAAAACTAAAAACTTTTTCTTGCTAAAAAACACTTCCATATCTGGTTCCCACATATTTCACAACTCCTAGACCCTTCTAATCCCTTAAACCACATAACACACAACCAACACAATCCATACAGGGTCTTAAACCCACAACATAAAAGCAACCAACACAATCATATAATATAAGGTACGCAGTCATACATATTCCATCAATTAAAGTTGGTTAAATAGTCATTCTTACATGTTCACCTTATACAACATCTAAGAATGTGCCTTTCTATACACCTACACATATACACGAATGCCACTAATATAATCTCCTAAAAAGTATAGAAAGATTACCCAAAAAGCAGACAGCTGTACTGCATGTGATGAGGCTAGCTAGCTAAGCACTTTTACAACCTACACATCGAAACATTGACACGGTAAGTATACACTCAATGGTGGAATTGATATAATAAATGTATGTAAGCATACATAAATGATATTAGATGTATCCAGTTATGAATAGTAAAGCCATAGCTTATCATATTACTATTGATTCATCAGCTAGGTTTTCTTATCACAGTAAGTTGTTATGTAAGTAACCTATTCTGGTATGTTCCTATGAGTATCATTATTAAGTTATTATCTTTCTTAAGCAACTCATATTTTTCCATATCTAATTAATCAATTTATTACTCAAGCCTATGATAGACATACGACACTTTAAGACACCAGATAGTGAGATCTAAGCTATGTAGTGGCCCATATTTTAGGCCTCGGTAGCTGTATCTACTTGGTCCGATAGTAGGGATCAGCTCTATGGAACCTCCCAATACTAGACTGGTAGACAGTAGGAATCAGTCCAAAGTCCTCCTAATATCTATAAAGGGGGTAGCAGGGATTATCCCTAGGGGACCTCCCAATATCCCAAATCATCATATCTAATATAACACTAGCAGATAGCAGGGATCAGCCTCATGGGACCTCCCAATATCCATAATCAACCTAATGGGTAACAGGGATTAGCTCTGTAGGACCTCCCAATACCCGAGTGTGCAGGGCTAAACATCAAAACCTTAATAGGCACACTCACCACTTCCATCAGACAATAATGGGCCTGGAGGAATAAAACTACCTAGCAGTTGCTAACTCCTTAGTTGACCGGTCAACCAATCCAATAAGTGTCTAACAGATGGGCCTAACTACTAATTATTCATTATTATTTAGTTATTAGACATCCTTTAAGTGTTATAAGCTTACTAATATTCCACATGTATAATAAGGGTGCACTTACACACCTTTCTCAGTTACGGGTCATTTTCTACAAAATCACTATTCATATGGTCAATTTTCCTCATGTTACTATTTATTTGGTAATTTTTGGTAGCACTCACTATTTATTTGGTCACTTCTAATTATCAAAATTTCTATGTCACCAGTCATACTCACCATGAATTCATTATTTCATCGACCTTTATGCCATAATACTTCCATTATTTCATTAATCATCATTAGGCCATTAATTATACATCCTAATCAACATGTTCTCATGCCATTCTATATGACACCATTACAAACCAATTTAGGTTAAAGCTCATTAAATCCTTATCATCTCATCTTATCTCTTGCATTCATTTTACCATGCTTATTTTCATGCCAATCATATGTCCATGCCATACATTTCATGCCATATACATGTACACATAACATGCCATACATACACACATATTTTGGCCAACCAAAGTGCACACACTTCCACTCATTTTCTCTCTCCCAACTCATGCATACACTATTAATTTCATGCCTTAAACACAATTACACCATCAATTCCATACTAAACCCTAACTTTTACAAATTCTATACATTTGAACATACAAAAATACATATAAATACATAAGGCATGCATAAATTATAACAATTACACATATCTAAGGTGTGAGAACACCTCTTTTCCACCACTTTAAGTCTTTGATTATGCTCCTCCTTCACCTCTCTCTCTTTGATCTAACATACACATTTCTCCACTTAGAAAAATTCTCAAAAATCTTATAAAGCTCTAATTAAAAATCTAAGAACATAGATTTCCTTAGAATCACTTAAACTACATAAAATAAAAATAAAAATTTGGAAAAAGACTACTTACAATAAAATTTGATATTATTCACCTTAAGTGAATATCTCTCTCTATAACCAAGTTTTTTCAATTCTTCCACTTAGATTCACTTATAGGGATCATGAAAGGCCTAGGGCATATAATTTTTGTGAGAATTGATGGTATGTGGAAGGAGAGAGAAAAAATGGTAGGAGGGAAAAGTGGACATGGCATCAGGTTTTTTAGCTAAAAGGGAGAAAGATGATGAGTTTGGCATATGTGACACCCTCATATGTGCAAAACCTTTTATATAGGCAAGTTGGATGGCCCTAATTGTGACACGTGGTGATCTAAAGGTCCATATTCACCTAGTTTCTTTTTAAACATCAAAATTTTCATTTTAATTTCTATAGACCTCTAAAAATACTCATTTCAGTTTTAAAAATCCTTAACTAGGCCTATTAAGAGGCTCATAAAATTTCAAGCCCAAATTCCTAAGACATCCCTAGTTACTATTCACATATAAAAATAAGAATTTCCAAATAAATACTAGATGATCTCAAAAAATTCAAATTACTTTCCCAACATGTAGATATGAATTTTTGAGGTTTAGGGTCTGGTATTTTCTAATCCATTCGGGCACATCTTGGAGCTTTCCTGGCACAACTTCGTTTTATTACACTATTCATCAGTTCTTAGCTCGAAATAATTTATTGGTTTGCTAAAATTTTAAATTATTTCATTTTGTCCATTTTTTAGCCCGTCAAAATTTTATGACCAATACACCCCTTTCTAGCCTTATTGAGGTGCCTTGACTCACAAGGAGCACTATTCACTACTTGGAGGTACTATTTATGAAACTTAGATTTACAGGCATTACAATTCTTCCCCTCTTAAGGAATTCCATCCTCGAAATTACCTATTGTGAATAGATGCAAGTATTATGCCTTTATTTGTTCTTCACTCCCTCAGGTGGCTTCAGTGGTCTTATGATGTCTTTGTAGGACTTTTACTAGAGGGATAGACTTATTTCTCAGCTACTTTACCTCTATAGCCAGGATTTATACTAGTTCCTTATGTTAAATCCAGCTATACTTGTATATCCTCTATTGATATTACATGGGAGGGATCTGATCTATATCGCCTCAATATAGAAACATGAAAAACATCATGGATCTACTGCAACTCAGATGGCAATACTAACCTATATGCTAATGGTCCTACCCGTTTAATGATCTCATACAGACTAATAAACCTGGGGCTAATTTTCCCTTTCTTGCTAAGTCTACGCAACTTCTTTTATGGCGACACTTTTAAAAATACCATTTCATCGACTTTATATTCTATGTCCTTCCATTTCAAATCTGCATATGATTTCTATCGATCGATAGTAGCTTTCAAGTTATCTCTTATAATCTTGACTTTGTCCTCTACGTCTCTAATCAAATTTGATCCCATGATTTTACCCTTTCCTACTTCACTCTAATAAAAGGGGAGTTCTGCACCTTCTACCATATAATACTTTATAAGGTGCCATTCCTAAGCTAGCCTGGTGGCTATTATTGTAAGCAAATTCAGCCAAAGATAGGTATTGATCCCAACTACCTTTGAACTCTATTACACAACTACGCAACATATCTTCTAGTATCTGTATCACCCATGCTAATTGTCCATCTATCTGAGGGTGAAATGTAGTACTGTATGCTAATTCAGTGCCTAGGGCTTTCTGCAGTTTCTCCTAAAATCGAAAAGTGAATTGGGAGTCCTAAATTGAGATAATAGCTATGGGTACTCCATGTAGTCGTATGATCTCATTAATGTAAAGTTGCACTAGCTTATCTAAGGAGTAGTCCATCCTAACCAGGATAAAGTGACTTATCTTCATCAATCTATCCACTATTACCTATATAACATTATATTTAGACTGTGTTATAAATAGCCCTGTCACAAAATCCATGGTGATTTTCTCCCATTTCCATTCTAGTATTGCTATGGGGTGTAGCAATCTTGAGGGAATTTGGTGCTCCACTTTCACCTGTTGACAAGTTAGACATTGGGTTGCATATTCTACTATGTCTCAGTTCATGCTTGGGCACTAATAATGGGGTTTCAAGTTAAGATACATCTTCGTGCTTTTTGGGTCCATGGAATATGGAGCTTCATGAGCTTCTCTCAAAATCTTGTTCCTTAACTCATCCACTTTAGGAACACATAGCCTACCTTGATAATATAATCTTCTATTAGCTCCCAATTCAAATTTCATACTTTTTCCCTCTTTGAACTTACTCATAGTTTGCACCAATTGATCATCTTTCCCATAGGCCTTTTTTATTGGTTTCTTGAAATTAGGTTTCACCTACAGTTTAACCAAAATTGCATTCTCATCTATGTATGCTACTCTGGCATACAAAGGTTTCAAGGCAATAATGAATTTTTGACTCAAAGTGTCAAAGTAATTAATCAAATAGTCATAATCTTTTATTAATTCCATCCATTTTTACTACATAAGGTTTAGTTCTTTTTGTATCGGTAGGTATTTCAAGCTCTTGTGATCAATATAGATGTAACACCTCTCTTCGTACAAGTGTGTCTCTATACCTTTAATGCAAACACAATAGATGCCAATTCCAACTCATAGGTGAAGTAGTTTCTTTCATAATCCTTTAGCTCTCGAAAGGCATATGCAATCAACTTGCCCTCCTGCATCAGGACATAACCAAGCCTATTATGTGAAGCATCACTATATATGATGAACTCCTTTCCTTGTTCAAGTTGAGTAAGGATCGGAACCACTGTCAATATGGTTTTTAGCCTATCAAAACTAGCTTGGCATTTATCATCCCACTCAAACCTCGCATCTTTTCTCAATAGTTGAGTCAGTGGGGCTACAATCATGGAAAAGCCTTTAACAAATCTCTAATAATACCCAGCTAATCTAAGGAAGCTTTGGATCCCCATCACATTTCTAAGAGGATTCCATTCTAACACCACTTTTACCTTGCTCGGATCCACTTTAATGCTTTCAGCTGAAGCAATATGGCCCAAAAAGGTAACCTCATGCAAATAAAATTCACATTTGCTTAACTTAGCATGCAACTGTCTCTCTCTCAACATTTGCAATACAATTTTGAGGTGCTCTTCATGTTTCTCCTGACTTTTGGAATACACCAAGATGTCATCTATAAACACCACGATGAACTAATCCAAATAAGGTTTGAACATCCAATTCATCAGATCCATAAAAGATGCCAAGGCATTGGTGAGCCCAAATGGCATCACCAAAAACTTGTAATGCCTATACCGGGTTCTGAAAGCTATTTTAAGTATGTCAGCTTCCTTAATCTATAACTGATGGTACCCCAATCTCAAGTCAATCTTTGAAAATATGCTGGCACTATGTAACTGGTCAGAAAGGTCATCAATCCTAGGCAACGGGTATTTATTATTGACTGTTACCCTATTTTATTACCTGTAGTCAATGAATAATTAGAGTGACCCATACTTCTTTTTCACAAACAATATAGGTGCTCCCTAGGGTGAAGTACTAGGCATAATGAAGCCTTTGTCAAGCAATTCCTATAATTGCACCTTTAACTCTTTCAATTCTATCAATGCCATCTAATATAGAGTGATAGATACTGGGGTAGTTTTAGGGTACACTTCAATCTCAAAATCTAACTCTCAATGTGGAGGCAATCCAAGTAATTCCTTTAAGAATACATTGGCAAATTCTAATACCATTAGTATCTAATCAGGACTAGACATTGCATTGCTGATGTCAATTACATAAGCTAGGTATCCCTCACATCCCTTTAAGATAAGTCACCTCGCTCTAATAGCTGAGATAATGTTACATAAAGAATTCTTACTACCCACAACTATCACCTCGTGTCTTTCCTCAGTTTAGAGGCTAAGTTTCTTATTCTCATAATCAATCATGGCCTGATGCTCTATTAGCTAGTCCATACCTAATATAATATCAAACTCATGAAATGGAAGTTCATTAAGATCCACTAGGAATACTCTATATTATATCATCAAAGGATAATGCCTATAGACTATGTTTACCATCACACTCTGCCTAATTAAGTTACTAACCTAAATTTCTAAGTTTATGAGTTCAGATTCTAACCCTTTATCTTGAGCTTGTGTGGTGCAAATATAAGAGTGTGTCAAACATGGGTCTATCAATACTAAGGCATGAACATCAGATAAATCAAAGGTACTAGGAATAATGTATGGTACTTCAACTTCCTCTCGAGCATGAATAACATACTGATGTGCTGGAGCTTTAGCCTCTAATCTTATCCTTTAGCTGCTACTCAGTTGCTCTTTTTTAGTCTGTCTTAACCCTTTACTAGGTACTGCTACTGCTACAACCTAGTTTTGTGCAGCCTCGAGCT
>CANXYI010794438.1:0-18430 GCA_948208565.1 Hura crepitans | reverse complement strand
AAATTAATAAATATACCTATGGGAATAAATTATAACACAAGGGTATTTTGGTAATTTTTCACTAATATTAATAAAAATGGCTTAAATTGTAAGGAACATGCATGTAATGAGTATTAATGGTCCTAAAACATAATTTATATGAATCATAGTGATTAAATTGGATAACTTATAGACAGAAATCTCCTAGGGGTAAAATGGTAATCTTGCTTGTTAGAGCTCTAGCTTGAACATGTCTAGTGGAACTAAAAGTAAATAGGGATATAAAACATGGATATAATTACTAGACATGATTTTAATGCTTGAATTCATCCCTGACTATTTTATACTTAGCGTACCTATTTCGGTGCACAGGTACCAAGAATAAGGACATCACCTCATAAAGTGTGTATGTAGTTCAGAGGATAGGTTTGAGAAGGTTTATAATGTATATTTGTATATTTTTTGTACTTCACATACTTAGGTGTGGGAAAGTGGGTATAATGTATATAAAGAGACATAGGAATGTAATTATATATATATACAAATAGACTTTGTGATTATAATTAGTGTAAATCCTTATGTGTATGAATGTTGTATGTATCTGATCTATGAGCCAGAGGCTCTATATGAATTATTTTTTATGGCTTAAGTCTTGTGATTGCTACATGATAGTTGATTATGATAGGATGATATCTGTGGACCAGAAGAGTCCAGGAGATGTGTTAAATGTTATA
This sequence comes from Hura crepitans, assembly GCA_948208565.1. NCBI lineage: Eukaryota > Viridiplantae > Streptophyta > Magnoliopsida > Malpighiales > Euphorbiaceae > Hura > Hura crepitans. The sequence continues at coordinate 17,717 of CANXYI010794438.1, read as the reverse complement.
AAATTGTTTACAAGTTGAGAAAAATTTTGGGATAGTTACTCGGATAGCCGTTATGCTGTTGGACTTTAAAAGATAGTTAAATGTGATTAAAAACCTTCTAAAATAGTCTAACATCATAATATAAACCTAAATGGACAATAGGAATTGATCAGACTATATTAGGTGTCAAATAGTAATGCCGAAGGTAGTATGGATAAAAGTTAAACAAATAACCGTAGAAGAAGTGAGATGGGTGATCTAAAAAGAAGTGCATTTCTCTTTCAGTTTCTTCAGGAATCCAGTAGGGCGTGTCACAATTTGTGGTATTAGAGCATAGGTTGATGTTCCTAGGCTAAGAACATGAGTGTAAATGATTATGTTTCAAATTCCTCTTAACTATTATACTGTCTAAGGTTGATAAGTTATTCCTTTTTGCTTTAAGCACATGGCTGATCAGGCACCGAAAGGAGGGGTTAAAGAGGTGGCTACTTTTGTACCAACTATAATTCAAGGGGCAAGCAATGCATCTATACCTAAAGCAAGTGATACTGTATAGCAACTATAGCCACTAGTGCCTGGTCAATAGCAAGCTAAAGAATCACCTACATTGTTGCAAAAAATAATAAATTTGCTTAGACATACCTTTACTGTTGCTGCTCCACCTCTACCTCCTTCAGCACCAGTACCACGTCTAACACCAGTTCCTACACAAAAAACTCCTTTAGAGAGGTTAAGGAATATAGGAGCTATGGACTTCCTAGGGAGGAGGGAAAATGATGCTGCCAAAGCTGAATACTTGATAGATAGGACATTCAGGTTGAGAATCTGCAGTGTTCTACTTATCTTCTATAGGAAAAAACCCATAATTGGTGGAAGACTATTAAGAGTAAAAAAAAAAAACCAGTAGAGTTGACATGGGAATTTTTCCTTTCGAAGTCCAAAAAGAGATACATACCTGACTCCTATATGGATAAAAGAAATAAGAATTCCTAGATTTTAAGTAAGGAAGGAGAATAGTATTAAAATAGGAATAGGACTTAAGGAAAGAGAATAGTATTAGAATAGAAATAGGACTTTACTAGACTCTTAAAGTATGCTGAAGAATTTATCCCCAATGAGGAGAAGAAATATAAGAGATTTCTTATAGGAATGAATATGGAGCTAAGGATGCAGATAGCCAATCCTAGAGAGAGGGATTTTGTAGTGTTGGTGTCAACTGCATATGATATAGAAGAAATGGAACAAGAAAAGAGGGACCTTTTCCAGAGGAAAAGATAGTTTACTATGGGATAGTCTAGTGCAACATCAAGAGATAGGAAAAAGAGGAGAGAGGGTTAGTCATAGGCATATTCTCAACCTAGGCCTTAATATCAAATAGGGTATCAGGGGTTGAGATAGGCACCGACCCGGAGGTCAGGATAGGCTTCAACTAGTAGACCTAGATTGCCTCCTCTAGCTGATAGTACTCCGAGTATAGGGGGCAATAGGAATGGATCTCCCATGTGTGCCACTTGGTAGAGAAGGCACTAGGGGTAGTGCAAAGTAGTTAGATTAGGGGAATATTTTCAATGTGGTGCCAGAGATCGCTACAAAAGAAAAAGTCCTCAGAGGTAGGTAGAGGGTGCTTAAACCTAGGCATTTAATGTAGGAGCACAAGGTAGGGGTCAAAAGCAAGCTAGAAGAGATCCTAATACTAGTTAAGGCACTAAGATAGAGGCCTATGCTCTAGCAGGTAGTATGCTATCAAAGCTAGAGAAGATGTTGTAGCACCAAACGTCAAAATTGGTACTTTTTATTTATTTAATGTTCTAGTTTTGATTTTAATAGACCCTTGTTCTACACATTCCTATATATGTTCTGCAAAAGCATAGAATAAGCAGTTAGAGCTTAAGCATGTTGATGTAGACATTAGAGTTAGAAATCATATAAGATAGTGTGTGGTTATGAACAAGGTGTTAGGCAATGTCCTCTACTGATTTAGAGGCATATAATAACTTTGATGTAATCTTAGGGACGGATTGGCTAAATGAACATTAAGCCATGATTTATTTTAGATAGATGAAATTGACCATTAAGACTATAGAAGGATAGCCAGTTATCGTAAATGGTTATAGAAGACCTATAAACAATCTTATCTCCACTATTAAGGCATAAAGACTTCTTCGAAAGGGTTTTAAGACATATTTGGCCTATGTTATTCACCTAAATTCTTGTAATTCTAATTTGACCCATATTCCAATTGTTTTTGAGTTTCTTGACGTATTTCCTAATGAGCTACTAGGCTTACCATCTTAAAGGGAACTAGATTTTGAAATTGTGGTATATCTTGGTACTAGTCCAATATCTATTACTCTTTACAAATTGATGCCAACTCATTTAAAAGAATTAAAGGTAAAGTTGTAAGAACTATTAGATAAGGGTTCTATCCAACCTAGTGTATCTCCATGCAGAGCACTTGTGTTGTTTTTAAAGAAGAAAGATGGGTTGTTCTAGTTAAACATTAATTATATGCTGCTAAACATAATGACTTAGAAGAATAAATATCCATTTCCCAAGATAGATGACCTCTATGATTAGTTGAGAGGGGCAAGTGTATTCCCTAAGATTGACTTGAGATCTAGGTACCATCAACTGAGGATTAGGGTGGCTGACATTCCTAAGACTACCTTCAGAACTTAGTATGGCCATTATGAGTTTTTGGTGGTGCCATTTTTGCACACCAATGATCCAGTAGCTTTCATGGATATCATGAATAGAGTTTCCAGCCTTATCTAGATCAATTCATAGTGGCATTCATAGATGATATCTGGGTGTACTTTAAAAGCAAGGAAGAGTATGAACAATATCTTAGGGTTGTGTTATAGATCATGAGAGAGAGATAGTTGTATGGCAAACACAGTAATAGTGAGTTTTGGTTGAGGGAAGTTGCTTTTCTAGACCATATAGTTTTAGCTAAATAAATTAGAGTTAATTACAGTAGAGTGAAAGAAATACTAGAATAGGAACCACCTAGGAATGTAATGAAGGTGAGAAGTTTTCTAGTGTTAAGTAGGCACTATAGGAGATTTGTAAAAGGATTCTCCATTATTGCCATTCCTTTGACCAGACTTATTAAAGAGAATGTGAGATTTGAGTTGGATGATAAGTGTCAAGCGAATTTTAAGCAATTGAAAAAGATGTTGATAGAGGCTCCTATCCTGATTCAACTTAAATAGGGTATGGACTTTTATTATGTACAGTGATGCTTTATTGAATGGCTTGGGTTTTATACTGATGCATAAGGGAAACGTAGTGGCTTATACTTCAAGATAGTTAAAGCCACACGAGAAGAATTACCTTACCTTTGACTTGGAACTAGCTACCATTGTGTTAGCTTTGAAGATCTAGAGGCACTATCTATACAAAGAGAAATGCTATATATATACTGATCATAAAACCTTGAAATATCTCCTTACTCAAAAGGAGCTAAACCATAGATAGAGAAGATGGTTAGAATAGATCAAGGATTATCACTGCTTGATTGATTACCACGCAGGGAAAGCAAATATGGTGGCAAATGCTTTGAGTAGGAAGTTTATAATGTCTTTGAAAGCTATGAATATCAAGTTGCAGTACACTTTAGATGATGTTATATTGGCTACGTTAACGATGAAGCTAAACATTAAATAGTAAGTTAAAGAAAGTCAAATGAATTACGACTAGCTAGATCAGATGGCAAATAAAGCTAAAGAGGGGAAGGCCAAAGGGTTTGAGTTAATATAGGATAGGTATCTATATTTTTAGAATAGGTTATGTGTAACTAGTATAGATTACTTGAGGTTGCAAATACTCAGAGAGGCACATAAGACTCCTCATTCCATGAATCTTACAGACACATAAATGTTTTCAGACTTGAAGTCCCATTATTGGTGGCCTAGTATGAAAAGAGAGGTGGCATAATATGTTGCCAAGTGTTTGACATGCCAATAAGTGAAAGCTGAGCATGGGGTTCGTTCTGAATTGTTGCATCTGACAGTAATACCAGAGTGGAAATTAGAGAAAGTAACCATAGAGTTTGTGACAAGTTTACCTTTGATTAAAGGTAAATGTGATGTGTTATTGTTAATAGTTGATAGATTGAAAAATAGTTCATTTTATCCCGATCAAGATGGATTATCCTTAAAATGGTAGGCTAAACTACATGTGGATGAGATAGTCAAATTGCATGGTGTGCTAATAACTATTATTTCTGATAGAATTCCTCATTTCACTTTTAAGTTTTAGAAGAATTTACAGGAAGCTTTTTGCACTAGAGTAGCCTACAGCTTAGCTTTTGATCCTCAGACTGATGGATAGTCAGAAAGGGTAATATAGATACTGAAAGATATGTTACAGGGATGAGCTATTAAGCTTAAGGGTAACTATGACTAGTATTTGTCTTTGGCAAAGTTTTCCTATAATAAAAGTTATTAGGCTAGCTTAGGGATGGCCATTTATGAGGCATTATATGGTTGACAACATAAGACTCCCTTACGTTGGAATGAAGCTGGAGAGAGAAAGATCTCTAATGTGGCTTTAATCAGAGATGGTGAAGAAATAGTGAAGTTAGTTAGAGAAAGGTTGAAGGCAACTGTGGAAAGACATAAATCATATGCCGACCTAAAGCCAAGAAATATTGAGTATACAATTGGGGAGAAAGTGTTCCTAAAAGTTTTTCCATGGAAGAAGGAGCTAAGGTTCAGGAAAAAGGGAAAATTAAGTCCCAGGTTTATAGGACCCTATTATATTACAAAAAAGGTTCGATGTCTAGCATATCGGCTAGCACTAACAATAAGGTTATAGCAGATACATGATGTTTTTCTTATTTCTATGCTCTAGAGGTATAGTTCGAATCTAACACGTGATTTTGTTAACAAATATTGAGGTACAACTAGAATTGAGTTATGAGGAGGAATTGATAGATATTTTGGCATGTGAAATGAAGCAGTTGAGAAATAAGTCCATACCACTAGTTAAGGTGTTATGGAAATACCACAATACAGAAGAATCTACCTATGAGCCAAAAAAGCATATGAAAACTCAGTATCCTTACCTATATGCTTTAGGTTTTGAAAATTAAATTTTCTAAGAGGGGAAGAAATGTAATACCTATGTAATAAGGCTTCATAAATAGTGTCACTAGATTCAGGAGGTGTGCCTAGGGTGCTAAGTACTTACATAGAAATCGAGGCAGTGACACTTGTCAAGAAACTTTAAGGGACTTTAATTTGATAAAAAAGGCAAATTTAAAAAATTTAAAAGAACTAATAATTCATTTCAGACTATAAGCTACCCTTCGGGGTAATAAAAATTTTTCGGGCTGAGAATGACTTGAAAGGTGCCTAGATTGACCAAAAAATAGTAAACTCTAAAGCTTAAATATTCCACTCAATTCATTAGTGAATGAATTTTTTGATTTTGAGGTAATTTGCAATCTAAAAACTGCCCTATCAATGGAATTTGGCCACAAAAATTTACGAGCATGTAGAGGGGATGAGAATATCAATTTTAAAACAAATGGTACAATTTTTTAAGGTCCATGAGAACTATGTTGAATTTTTGAAGTTTGGCAAAAAATCTAGATATTTCGGGATTGCTCGAGTTGTTATAGGACCCACCCACACTTGCCATTTGGCCGAAGACACATGCTAAGTGGTAAAGCAACTTGACAAGTTGATTTTTCCATTTAATCAAAAGGTATTTCTTTTTTGCTGCCAATAGGGAAAATCGATGCTAGTCCTAACTCTCTCTACCATTTTCATTATCTTTTTCACCTATTTTTTGGAATTTTTGCTGAACAAAAATCAAATTGATGTGTTAGGGAATTAGAGAAAGAAGAGGTATAGAAAAAAGGAGTCTCTAAGAAGGAGTTAAAAATCTATAAATTTTCTTAGACAAAAGCTGCACAACAAGTGAGTTAAGGTGAGCTCCTTTATGCTTCTTTGAGTTTTTCTTGATTTTTCTCATTAGAAATGGAGGTTTAGGGTGCCTAACACCCATTCATATATATCTTGATGGCTTTTAAGGTGAATTAAAGAAAAATGAGCATGAAGCATAGAGAAAAGCGCACAATGGCAAGCTAACAGTAAGTGCAGAGAAGAATTAAAGTGTGGATTTGAATTGTTTGAAGTGCAAGGTAAGTGAATTCGGTCATTCATTTTATGCACCATTATTTTTAGTTGGTCTTTCTTCGAATTATGGCTAGTTTAGGTGTAAGAAATAGCTTGGATGGGCTTTTCTTTGCATGGTTATAGCCTATGGTATGAAAGTATATACATGAACTGGTTATTTAACAAAGGAACTAAAATTTGTCTCAAGATCCAATTTGATATGAGAATTGTGCATAAGCCTGATATATGTTAAAGTGTGTTTTGAGTTCTTAAATTCACAAATTTATCCATGTGATCTTGAAAAAGAAATGGCATTATTGGTAAAGATGTAGAAAAGGCATGATTAGTGTAGATTATAGGTGTAGTCGAGAGGTTGTGTATGAATGTGATTGTCTGTGGCTTGATTGGTGTGGTCTTAGGTGGTGTGCAAAACTAGAAATGCATGTGCCTTAGATTTAGGCTACATTGAAAATAGATATCACATAGAATATGTTTGAGTAATGGATGAAAGCATGGAAAGTATTAGTGGCTAAGACACATGATAGGCCTTTGATACTTTGAGTGGTACGAAAAGGTATAGGTATATATGCATGTGCAATTAGGTTATGAACAAAAGGATGATTGTGTGATGAACACTAACAGAATGTATGGATAATACTTTTGAATAGTTGTACCCAAAAGCTACCAAATGAATATGGTATGAAAATGCAGATAATATGTGTTTAATGTTATGTGTACTAATGCATGATTAGTTTAACCACATTATCATAAACAAGAGTAAGATGTATGTCTTTAAATGGCATGTAATATAGGCAAGAAATGGCATGTAAAATGATAGTAAACTGGGCATGAAATGAGGTATACAAAAAATGGTTTAGAGCTTTGTCCATAAGGACTATGTTTGGTAAATGGAAAGCATGATTACTTATGTGCCTTTGAGGGCTATATTTTGTAATGGATAGCAATGCTTCTTTTGGCAATGTTGTGGCCTTGTAAATTACCTATAACTTTTTAGGTTAGGGCCTATGAACTTGATATAAATAATGTTGAAAACTGCACTGAAAAACTTGGTGAAATGAGTCTGAAAAGCTTGTTTAAAGATTGCAAAAGTGGCCTATAACTATTTAAAAGTGACCATCACCTGAACCATTAAATCTTGTGGACAATAAATGGCCAAGTTCTATGAAATACTCATGGAATTACATTCAGCCTAATATATTATAATTACTAGCATTTGACTCCTTATATATTTTTCTGAATGTTGACATGATACAACCGGTTTGTGGCCATATCGAACCAGGCTAAATTTCAACTGAGCGGTAAAAATTATAATTATTTGCTTTTAAGTTTATAATATTGTAAAAAGTTAATCAGTAAAGAAATAGACATAGTTTGATGTTAAATAGCCTACTAGATAGACACTTACTAGATGGGTTGACTGGTCAACTTAAGGATCCTTAATAGCTGTTACACTGTCTACTTTTTTGTCTGGGTCGGGACATCGGCATAGGTCCCTATTAGTGCCACTATACTAGTCTTTTGAACAGAGAACTTCCTATCTTTGCCACTAGATCCCAAAATTGATATTGCTAGTGCAGCGATGTAGGTCCTTGAGGGCCACTACACTTATCTGTTAGACAGACCAATCTATTAGGCAGACGCTAATACTTTATCATTAGACCTTTATATGTTTCTAGTGTAATAGCATAGGTCCCTAAGGGCCACTATAGTAGTCTATTGGCAGACCAATCTATTAGGTAGACAACCCACTTGATATTTGTACCTTAGGTACCAGAATATAATCAAGCCGGTGTAGTAGCATAGGCCCAGAATAGGGGCCACTACACTAGTTTATTTTTCCCTTTAGATCTAGTGTTTGTCAAGGTTGTCTCTTGAGATGGGCCAACTAAAGTAAATAAATAAAATTAATAACAGTACCTATGGCAATAAATTATAACACAAAGGTACTTTGGTAATTTTTCATTGATATTAAAGAATGGCTTAAATTGTAAGGAATATGCATTTAATGAATAATAATGGTCCTAAGATATAATTTATATGAATCATAGTGATTAATTTTCAAACAGAAACCTCATAGGGGTAAAATGGTAATTTTGCATGTTAAAGCTCTAGCTTGAACCTATTTAATGGAACTAGAAGTAAATAGGGAAATGATGCATGAATATAATTACTTGACATGATTTTAATGCTTGAATTCACTACTAAGTATTTTATACTCTACTTACCTGTTTTAGTGCGTAAGTATGAAGAACAAGAACATCGCCTCATAAAATGTGTAGGGAGTTCAAAAGACAAGTTTGAGAAGGTTGATAATGCATATTTGTATAGTTTTTGCACTTCTTGTACTTATGTGTGGGAAAATGGGTATGATGTATATAAAGAGACATTGGAATGTAATTATTTATATATACCAATAGACTTTGTGATTATAATTAGTGTAAATGCTTATGTGTATGAATGTTATATGCATGTGATTTATGAGCAAGGGTTTATGAGATGTGATAAATGTTATAAAAGTGTTTACAGGTTGAGAAAAAATTTAGGATAGTAACTCAGATAGTCATTATGCTATTGAATTCTTAAGAGATACCTGAATGTGATTGAAAACCTTCTGAAATAGCCTGACATCATAATATGAACCTAAATGGACTATAAGAATAGACTGGACTATATTAAGAGTTAGATAGTATTACCTAGGGCAATATAGATAAAACTTAAATAAATAACTATGGGAGAAGTTAGATGGGTGACCTAGTGGGAAGTGCACCACTTGTTGGGTTTCTTCAGGAATCTAGCAAGCGTTGTCACATCTTCAATATCCATTCATTTCAAACTGGTATATGATTTTTGTTGTTTAATGGTAGCTTTTAACCTTTTCCCAAATAATCTTTATCTTTTCTTTTGTATCTTTAACCAAATTAGGTCCTATCAATTTATTTTTACCTACTTCATTCCAACATAATAATGTTCTACATTTTTTTGCCATATAGAGCTTTTGTAAGGAGCTATGCTTAGGCTAGACTAATAACTGTTATTATAGGCAAACTCAACCAAAAGAAAGTACTGATCCTAGCTTCCCTTAAACTCAATGGCATAGCTACACAACATATCATTTAGTACTTGTATAACTCACTCCAATTTTCTATTTATTTATGGGTGAAAGGCTATGTTAAAGGAAAGACGAGTACCTAAAGCTTCCTATAACTTCTTCCAAAATCTAAAAGTGAATTGGGGATCTCAATCAGAAGTGATAATGAGTAGCCCTCCATGTGTTCTCATGATCTCATCTATTTATAATTATGCCAGCTACTCAAAAGAGTAGTCCATTTTGATCATGATGAAATCAATTGTCTTGACCAATTTGTCCTCTATTACCCATACTATGTCACAATTGCTCCTAGTCAAGGGTAATCTAATTACACAGTCTATATTGATCTTTTTGCTTTTCCATCCTAGAATTGTTATTAGGTGTATTGATCAATAAGAAACTTGATGTTCAGCTTTCACCTATTGACATGTAAGGTATCGGGCTACAAAAGCAACTATATCTCATTTCATTCCTAGCCACCAATAATGAAGTTTCAAATCAAGGTACATCTTTTGTCCTCCTTAGGTGCATAACATAAGGATTACTAAGTGCTTCTCTCAAAATCTATGTTTTGACTTCCTTAACTCGAGGTTCACATAATTTGTCATGAATGTACAAGCATCCATCTATCTTGATCTCAAATGTAATGATCTTTCCCTCTTTAACCTTATCTATTATTTGCATAAGATGATCATCCCAAGTCTATGCCTCTTTCACATGTTGTGTAAGGTCAGGTTTCACTTATAGCTCAACTAAAACTGCATGATCTTTGGTATATTTAACTCTAGCACTTATGTCTTTCATAGTAGCTATGAAATCCAGACTCAAAGCTTCAACCATTACAGTAGCCTTTCTTGGGTGGTAGTTAATTAAATAATTGTAATCATTTATCAGTTCTATCCACTTTTACTATCTCAAATTTAGCTCCTTTTGTATGGAAAGGTACTTCAAGCTTTTATAGTCTGCATAAATATAACATCTCTCACTGTATAAATAGTGTCTCCACATCTTCAATGCAAACTCAATACTAGCAAATTCTAAGTCATATGTTAGATAATTTCATTCATGTGGCTTTAGCTACTTTGAGGAATACATCTAAGTCTATTATATGAGGCATTACTAAAAATCACAAAGTCCTTCCCTTGTTTAAGTTGGGTAAGGATAGAAGCTTTAGTCAACATCACTTTCAATTCAGTAAAACTTGTATAGCAGTTATCATCCCACAAAAATTTCATATCCTTTCTCAACAATCGCATCATCGGGACTGCAAACATTGAAAAGCCTTTCATAAATCTCCTATAGTAACCAACCGATCCTAAAAAGCTTCATATCTCAGCCACATTCCTAAGAGGCTTCCACTCTTATATGGCTTTGACTTTACTCGAGTTGACCCTAATACCCTCTGCTAATGCAATATGGTCTAAGAAGGCTGCTTAATTTAACAAAAACTCATATGTACTCACTTTAGCATACAGTAGTTTTTCCTTTAGAGTATATGATATCCTTAATTGTTGCTTATACTCCTCCTTGATCTTTGAATATACTAGAATGTCATTATTAAAGACTATGACACATTGGACTAAATGTTCCTTGAAGATCTAGTTCATTAGGTCCACAAAAAGCTATAATGGCATTAGTGAGCACAAATGGCATCACTAAGAACTCATAATGCCCATATCAAGTATAGAAGGTAGTCTTCGAGATGTCTGATTCTTTAACTCCCAATTGATGATACCACAATCTCAAATCAATTTTTTAAAATATGCTTGCACATCTTAGTCAATAAAAAAGGTCATCAATTCTTGGCAATGGATATTTATTCTTGACTATTACCTTATTCAACTATCAATAATCGATACACAACTAATATAACCCATCTTTCCTTTTCACAAATAAGATAAGTACCGACCATGGTGAAGTACTGAGCTTGATAAAGCCTTTATGTAATAGGTCTTGCAATTGTACCTTTAACTCCTTTAATTTAGTAGGTGCCATTCTATATAGAGTAATAGACACAAGGGTCATACCAAGGTGCACTTTAATTTCAAAGTCAAGTTCTCATTTTAGAGGTAATCTTAGTAGCTCCTCTTAAAACATATCCAAAAATTTTGACACTACTAGTATCTTGCTAAGACTCGACTTTGTTTTATTTATCTTAAGAACATGGGCTATGTAAGCCTCACAAACTTTTTGTATTAGTTATCGAGGTGTTTATGGCTGAAATGATATTAAACAAGGAATTTTGTTCACCAACTATTATCACCTCATATCCCTCAGGCTATTCTAAGTATGAGTCACTTTTATTTAGAGTCAACCATTGCATAATGTTTAGACAACAAATGTCTACTTCTAAACTACTAGAGGACAACCTTGGTATACGTTTTTCACTACCACATATTGCCCAATTAGGTTAGTAACCAAGATATTTGGGTCAATAAGCTTAGGTTGAAGACCACTATCTCATGCTTGTGCAGTTCAAATGTGGGAATGGGTGAATACAAGATTTATTAATGATAATATAGATTAGTCAAGTAAGGAAAAAGTACCAGTAATCATGTCGAGAACCTTAGCTTTTTCTCAAGCTTGAATGACATGCTTGTGTGCTGGTGCTCGAGCCTCTAATCTGGTCATTTAATTGGTACTAGGATTGTCATTCTTGCTCACTTTCTAACCTTTGCTTGGTATTTGAGAAAAGGCTTCAAACTGGGTAGCATTAGCCTATCTCTAATGCCAGTCCCTTTAGGGATGGTCTCCAAATCCATAAACAAAGCACTCTCCTAGCCTTACTTACCAACATACTCCCTAATGTCACCTACTAGAAGTCCTGCATACTAGAGGTGCACTCCTAGCTATAGATACTATGGTGCTAGTGGCCTGCTATAGTGGTTGAGGCCAAGATTAAGATCCCTAACTTGACATTTTAATTTAGCTCTACATCTAAGATGGATATGGGGCTAGAGTGCCCTTCTACTTCTTTCTTGCATCAATTGCTAAACTAGCTTGCTTTGCTTTAAAGGGCCTTTTCTTCTGAAAGGTCTCTCTTCTTTCCTACACCATCTCTTTAATGAAAAGAGTTGCTAACATGAAAGAGGAAAACTCTCAAATATTAGAAGTGGCTATCTACATTCTTAACTCTATATTAAGGCCTTTCTAAACCTCTTACAACATTCTTCCTCAGTAGGAATAAACTCCTCTACATATCTACTTAATTGGGTAAAGTCCTTTTTAAATTCAGACACTAACACCCTTTACGTTAAATCTTGGAATTCATGTCTCCACTTATCTATATACTTCTCTAGAATATACCTTTCTTTAAACTCTTAGATGAAGAAGTACCAAGTTATGTCTACTGTAGCTTTCCTCCGTTGAGTAGTATCCCACAAATGAAATGTTTCTTCCTAAATGATCGAGGTGGCACATTTTAGATTCTCGTCAGGTGTACACTATAGCTACTATAGTGTTTTGACTATACGCCCTAGCCAATACACACCTTTATAGCATTGTTCTTTGTAGTGCCCATAAATTCCATAGCCTTTATCTTTTTCACTCTCTCTAAGTACAACTTTTACAAAGCCATAAGCTATAGGCGTTAAGCATGGGTTAGTGATGGTGGATCAACTGCTACAGTGTTATGTCTTAATAGATTAACAATTTGTTGTAGCAATGCCGGAGAAGCCTAGTTCTAAGCTTAGAGTGTTGCATCACTTGGCACTAGGGTACCAAAACTCATTGGTCCATGTATCATTGTCTAACCTCTTTTCTATTATATTTATCTAGAATTACCAATTTGTTAGACATTTTCAAACAAAATACTTGGAACCAAAATTTTAACAACATAACGGCTGCCAGGGTGAAAAACTGAAACCTTAATCTATGGAAAAACACTTTTATAGTCTATCATATATAAGTTACACATCCTTAACCCTTATGGACCCTAGATACATATCTTACCATCAGATAATCACACATAAAGGTCTTAGTCCCATACATCATCATATTGTCTTTGTCACCTATCCCATAATTTACATACCAATATAATAATATACATTACCAGGCCCTATTTCCCTTTTACTATACACAAGTGCCTTACCTTTTACTAGTGCAAAAATAACAGAGCATATACCAAGTAGGTGATTATCAACTACACTTTCTATTTATTGAGGCTCACTAAAATTTACTACCTATTCCTTATGCATTGAAAACACTAACACGCTGAGTATACACTCATTGGTAAATTTAATGTATTATGAATTGTACATGTATACATGCAATGCACTCCATGCCATTCTATAATCATGCACACTTAGTTCATTGATAATGCTCGATATGAGATTAAGTTAGTTATATAGCATTAAATCAAGTTTATTTAGTTCTATGGCTAGTAATGGTCTACGATAGTTAACTATTATTTTCCCAACTTAATTATCCTAGTAAATTATACTAGTTTAGCATTAGGGGCATATATATTTACTCTTTATTATTTCTTAGGCCTATACTCAAAAGACTATAGTTTAGGACACCAGATAATAAGATCCAACACATGCAGTGGCCCACATTTTTGACCTTGGTATCTACACTTACCTATCTCCACTTAATAGTAGGGATCAATTCATAGGAACCTTACATAGCAATGATAAATCTTACTTAACCTGCTAACAGTAGTAGGGATAATAGTGATTAGTCTTAGGGACCTCTAAATATCCCAAATCTCAGCATAAATGGATAGCAAGGATCAACTTGTGTGAGACTCCCAATTTTAAAATGATACAGGTAGCAGGGATTAACCCATATGGGCCCACCCAGACCTAAGTGTGCAAGGCTCATAATTAGAACCTCAGCAACTGGATCTACCAAGCCATGCAAATAGGTGATAAGCCACATGGACCAAAGCCCCTAGTAGCTTTGAATTCCCTGGTTGACCAGTCAACCTATCAAGTAAGCATCTAACTAATATGGGTTAACACGAGTTACTATTTTATCCTCCATTATAGATCATTTGACTCATGCTCAATCCATTTACTTTTCACTAATTTCATGCAAATTGCATGCTAAAAATTCCTAGACATTCATGCCACTATGTGTCCTATTTATGTTACCTCACATGTAATTCCATAACATCACATAGATTTCAATCATTGCCATCACATTCAATAACATATTACACACCTAATTTCTTTTATTCACTTTTTGTTATTTAATCCTTACATTTATGTGATTACCAGCACGATTTAAGTTAATTCCCACTAAACCTCACAATTTACAACTTACACACATATACATGTAGCCTATGGCTATTATACACCAAGGCATTCACATTTTTATTTCCTGTAATCTTACACCATTATTAGGATTGCCATTAACTTGTTAACATGTTTACATATCATTTTCTTATCACCAACACATAAACACACACATTCTCCCTTAAGTTACCATTTGACACAGAGATTCTTTTTTTTATGCATTCTCCATATACTCAAACTTAGCATACTCACCATATTGCACTTACACACTTATCATATGCAACCACACACACAGGCACAGAATGTTGCACTTCCATACACACTTACACATGCACGTACAAGGTACATACATTCTATACAACCCAAATTACATTAAATTCACTTAAATAAGGCTTCAAAGCACTCTAAATCACTTCTTCAAGGCTGGTTTTGCCTTACCTCTAACAACTTCTTCTCTTTACCTAAAAACATATTGTGTTTTAGGGTTTCAAAATTTCTCAAAAATACTATAAAACTCCAAATTAAAATCTAACTACATGGTTATTCTTGGTACACTTAGGGCTACTCAAATACAAAATAAAATATCAGAAAGGATCACTTATACTTACTTTGAGCACTATTCACTAAGTGCTCCAAACTCCCTAATTTAATAATTTCCCTGAAATTTGTTTGTGAAATTTTGCTCAAGGGACTGTGGTGGTGAAGATTGATATAAAATTTATGGATACTCCTTTAAATTAAGGGAGAAATAAAGAAAAAGAGAGAGAGAGAGAGAGAGAGGTGGCATTGGCCACTTGAGGGGACCCTTACACATGTGCGACCTTTTATATGAAACACACAGATGGCCTCTATTAATCTAATTTTCATTTTATGCTTCAAAAATTAGAATTATATGTTCAAAACCACCAAAATTCATGCTTTTAGTGCCAAAAATTCTCAAAATTCCTTATTATGGGACCTTTAAAATCTCAGGTCAAAACTCTAAAGGGAAGTAGGCCAAGAATTCACTTGTGTAATTGAGAAATTCTAAATAAATATTAAATGACATCAAAAAATTATAATTCCTTCACCATTAGATTATTTGGAATTTTTGGCATTCTATTTATGCTATTTTTAGGTCCATTCAGACACAACACGGGCCTATTGCAGCATAATGCCAACTAAAGTCACTATGTACTAGATCATAGCATGCAATGATTCATTGCTTTTGCTAAAAGTTTTAATTATTTCATTTTCCTCACTTTCTAGCTCTTCAAAATTTTATAACTAGTAATTCCCCTTTAGTCACCATATGGCACTCCAAATGCTTGGGAGACACTATTCATGCCTTAAGAAATACTATTCATCAACATTAGATTCTTGAGTATTATGTCACTCTTACATTTCTTCATTCCTATTCTAATCCTCTATAATGTGACTATGTAATCTCTTTTATTGAAAACCTTATGTTACATGTAAAAGGATTTAGATGACAATAGAAATACAAGAAAAACAATGAAAGGTTGGAACATATAGGCTATATATTCTACAATAAAAAATAGACCATACAAATGATCAATGACAATAGTCATAGTCTCTAATAGTAATCATGCCAAAACATATGCCCTTAACATACATTCTAATGCATGAAACTTGAAAATCAAAATTAAAACATTTAAATATATTTATAACACTTGTAAAACTATTTTGATTCGCTCTCTTAATCAATTTCATTTGCCATGTTTTTAATCCTAGAGTTTTAATAAACATTAAACACATAATTTAATAATTTAGCAACATTGGATAAATAAATTACATCTACTCCATGTAAATTAAACTTCTAACCTATAAGAATTGTAATTCAATCAAAAGATAATAAGTTAATACAATTTAGAATTCTTATTCTAGTCAAATTAGAAAATAATCATATTTTGAATTCTTATATTTATCCTTAACCCTACCCCTAACAAAATAGATAAAACTTCTCCAATTTGTATCAGATATTCTTAGAATTTTAATTGATTTAGAACTATTATGAATTCTGATATTTTAATCTAATTAAAACATTCATAGTTTTATTTTACTGGGATTCCAACTCCTTACAAACAAAAACTGATTAGGAATAGAACTCTTATCCATATCCAACTAGATAACCTTTATTGAATTAGATTAGGATAAAATTCAATCTTTATATTTTTAATTCAAAATTCTAATAACATCAAAATTTGAAATTAAATTAAAATGATAGAATCAAACATTACTAAAATTTCAATTCCAAGTAAGATTTTGGCAAGTAAGCTTTAAAAACATCATTCCAATTTTAAATCAATTATTTAAAATTTAAGTTCTATCATATAAAATTTAAGATTATAATTAGCATATAATTAACCAAAATAAAATTCCAATCCAATTATAATTTTAATTTAATTAAAATTTTCTATGTGGCAATCGTAAAAACCCAAAAATCACGACTTATAAATTGTGCTTTTCTCGGGATGTGAATAGTTTTCTGGAGACCCAAGATGCATTAAAGAGATCGAGTGAAAGTATAAATAATAAAATATTTTTAGAAAAACTTTGACAACCAAAGTCATTTATTTTGTTAAAAATTAAAATAATATTTTTATGGTAATGTCAAATAAATGGTGATATAGTTTTAGTTGAATTGTAAAATATTCAAAAATTGCTCTAAAAATTCCAAGACTTATGTAACCTAGTACTCAAAAATTCTAATTAGCCTTTTGGCACTAGAATTAGAATTTTTGGATATTGGGAAGTATTTTTACAAAAATTGAGTAAAATTAAAAGTTAAGTTTTTAATAGGATTTTTGTTATTTTAAAGCACAAGTTTATAGATAATTTTAAGGTTTAATTAATGGATTTTTAAGGGCTTTTTAAATGTCAAAAATGAGGCAAGAAAACTAAAAAATGAGATGACTATAAAAGGGTTAAATGTTGGCCAAAGAAAGAATATTCATCCTCTTCCTCTGAATCAAGAAAGTCGACGCCACTCTAAAAGGGGGAGGAGCCATTTTTTATTCCTCAAGCATTTATTTTTGCTTATTTTGTGATGTTTAAGACTTGAATCCATACCTCTACATCCTTTAGACTCCACTTTTAGCACAAAATTGAAGAGAACTTGAAGGAAAAACCTAGTATTAAGTCTCAATGAATAGTGTCACAAATTTGATTAGGCAAGTTTTTTTTTACTTTCGATACTTTTCCTATTTTCCCTAGTTACCTATGAGTATTTTTATGTTTTTGGTTTTTAATTTTATGGTT
>CANXYI010794219.1:0-22948 GCA_948208565.1 Hura crepitans | reverse complement strand
TTATTCTGGAGCAATCCTAAGAGGGGTGAACTATCAGGAAGTGCATCGCCTGTCGGGTTCTTCAGGGAATCCAGTAGAGGGTGTAATAAATACTATGATTAACCCTTTATTTGCCCTATCTTGAATCTTAAATGGTGTGTTTTACATCAGCAACCTTTATAAAATACATTTATAACTATACTCATCTTAGTCATTCTTTCTAACCATAACCACTCTTTATACATAAATTCCCATTTTTTTTCTTTAGTTACAACATGCATAAAATATGTTCAATATACTCAGAAATCAAATAATAGTCATACATGGCAGCAAACTTATTCAATTACTGAAGAATATAGGAACTTATAAACATTGATACCACAATATGGCACTAGGTCTAAAAATTTATTTACTTTATCTTTAACATGTGAGAATTCTCCCTTTTCATTAATAAAAATAGTTCTAATGCATCAAAAACACATTAAGGGTAGCATTATAATTCACTCAAAAGCCTATGATTGCAACAATTTTGTAGATGTAAAATATTGAGTGTGTTCCTCTTATCTTGATTATGCTATAGCCATTTTTTTTATTTAAATCCCATCTCAAAATTAAATTACATGGTATTCACAATCAATAAAAATAAATTCAAGGTGCAATCCACCTAAAAGTAATAGTGATTATTTTGTAGAATAACTTCCTCTTATCTAAAAGTAAGCATATCACCTTTGTGTCACTGCGATTCTACCTCTACAACTAATTCCACCTTTTTTTGGCCTCAATTTAAACTTACTCAACCATTATTAGAATTTGCATAATACCAGAAATTCTACTTCACTTAAATCCCTAATAAATAAGAATTAAAATCAAGAAACCTATTAGAGTAAATTTAGTACCTTATAAGATCGAAATCTCGAATTCTTTTATTTTTTTGTCAATTGGCCTTTATCTCCTCGTTTTCCTCTACTTTGAGTTGCTTTCTATCACAATTGAGAGAAGAATTTGTAAGAATTGAGAGTGAATTTTAGGAATTAGGGATTTTCTTTATGTTTGGCTGAATTCCTTTTTATTTCTACCTTTCACTCTTCCTTTTTCATCTAAGACTCTAAAACTCAATTAATTTTTAAATTACACTTGCATAACCCAAATTACCTTAACTATGGAATTCAGATCCATTCTCTTCTTTTATGTTGTTTCTTTCAAATTTTTGCAAAATTTAGTGCTGCATCAATACATGGCCTCCTAAAATGTAGTCTCCCTCGAATTCTTGATTCTAGGCTTACTTCCCTATTCTCTCACGTTATCCATTCCTAAAATTTCGATGTTTCAACTTAAAATAGAATAATTCAATTCTCATACAAATGTAATTCCATAATTCTTTCTAATTTCCATGACAAGAATCCATTAAAATCCCCTTTCTCTTTATCTCTCTCTCTCTATATATACACACACACATACACACATTCATATCGAAAGTTAGGGCATTATAATGAATGATCTCCTGAGCAATAATTATGTTGTCAATAATATAATGCTCAGAGATAATTATGTTGTCACCATTATGTATAGTGTTTAGCCCACAATACTCTAATTATGTTGGTAGAAACTTGCATGGAACCCACCAATTCCCAATGCCTTAAAAAAGGGTTCATTGAAAACAAAGCTTTTCTAATTTCCAAATCGCACGCTCGTTTAGCAATGAAATCTAAATCACAACTAGATAAAACAAGAAATTGATTTTTTATATAAAAAGGATAAAGGGTCCTACTTTATTTGTATACAAGTTTTGAAAGTAGGTAACTACTTCGTTTGCTAGGACTTCTTGGTTCGAGCACCATTCACCATTGCTAACTTTTAAGGACGTGACCTTGTTAGCTTTCCTCCTCATTAGAGTTGTAGAGTGAAAATTCTTTGTATTTGTATCACCCATTAATCCAATTAATGCGAGATTTTTAAAACCATAATAATTCCTCATACATAAAGCTTTCTTTATAGATTCAAAAGACAATTGCTACCAAATTTGCATAAAGCCTTTTAGATACCATTAAGCAGGCCAACGATTTTTTTTCTTTTTTTCTATATGACCAATATATTTTTGTCAAAGTCCTTAACAATAAAGGTGAATATTTTGATATTCTATAAGGCTAGCACATCATCTCGTTAACGTTATTTAATAAGATGATAAATTTGGATGTTTGATCCATTAGGCTAAAAATTAAAGAGGCGAAGATTCTTTGTCAGGCATAACTCTCGAGGTAGACACTAAAATTGGTCTATGATCAAACCTAAGTCTGGGCAACTGGTAAACTATGGTTCCTAGAAAGAGATCTATCCGCTTCTTATTCCAAGGCTTTATAAAAATGCTGATAAAGTGTGCCCCTAGTCGAAGTATGAGCCGATCTTAAGTTACCCAAATCTTTAAGAGTTAAAGCTTAAAGAAAGGAGTGAAAAT
Organism: Hura crepitans; assembly: GCA_948208565.1. NCBI lineage: Eukaryota > Viridiplantae > Streptophyta > Magnoliopsida > Malpighiales > Euphorbiaceae > Hura > Hura crepitans. The sequence continues at coordinate 20,517 of CANXYI010794219.1, read as the reverse complement.
GGGACACCCTAATACTAGCAAATAATGGCAAAATGGTCATTTCAGCATATAAAGGCAAAATAGAGATTTTACCATGCCTAGTGGACCAATAACAAGATCAAGGGTCAAAAGACTAAAAGAAAGATTTACAAGCTTAGTAAAATCTTTGTTGAACAAATACAAGAATAATGGACTAAGCTTGAGAAGAACAAAAGAGTGAGTCCAAGCAAAAGAGCCTAAGATATTTTCGGCTATGGGCTTTAAAAGTGGGCTACACTTCAATGGGCCTAGTTTATTCTAAAGGGGACAGGCCTTATTTGATTGAATATTTAATTATTTCAATATTAGTTCAAGATAAGAAATTTAATTAGGAGTTAACCAAATATGTCCCTTATTTTATTTCCTATTTTGAAAAATGAGGGTCTTGCTTGGCTTAGCTTTAATTTTTGTAATTTTATTTCCTTGTTAAGAGGTCATCCAAATATGCCTCTTGCTTTTTATTTCCTTATTAAGATGGGGTTGGTGTAAGAGGCCTATAAATAGCCTCATTGTTGGATTGTAAAATCAAAATTAAATCAACGATAATATTTTATGAGACAAAGGCTTGGCCTACTTTTTATTGGAGAGGATAGCTTATCTTTTTCCTTTTGCAACAAGAATTAACTTTCAGTCAAGGTATTTTCTTTAGTGAATTCTATTCTTATTATTTTAAAATCAACTAATTACTTGTATTTTCACTCATATATAGTTTGGGGATGCAATAGGTTTGGGGTTTATTCTTGTTCTTGTTCTAGCCATATTGTATATTTTTAGGGATTTCAGGTTCTTTAACCTTAAAGTTCTACATCAATTGGCATTAGAGCATGAATTAGGGTAAATTCTTATTTATCCTTATATTTTATTTGCTGTTCTTTTACACAAAACCCTAATTTAGGGGTTCAATTGCTCGTGTTCTTTTTGTTTTTCCTAGTACCCGAATCATGTGATCTTTATTTCTCTGTATTTATTGTTGTTTTATTCATCGTCTAAAGTAAAAAAAAAAAAAGAAAGAAAAAAAGGAATAGAAAGAAAATCAGAATTGAAAGCTTGGATTAAAATGTGCAAAGCTAAGGGTTGAGAACTTATTTGTGTAATTTATCAAACCTAAATCTTTTATTTGATAATTTGGGTATCTTTAACATTAATTTAGGCCTGAAACTTGATAAAAATAGGGCTAAAACCGAATTATAATTGATATAACATAATCTATTTTTTGGGAGCTTGTTAAGTGTTTTTCTTGATTTTCATGCTTTGTTTAGTTGTCAATATATCTTTTTGCATCCATTTGAGTTTCACACTTGGAGAATCTCAAATTTTGCATATTTACATATTTTTGTCATATTTGTTCTTGTAATGCCTTGAAAAATCCCAAATTTATAATTAATACGTATCGGATTGTGTACATTGTTCCAGAGTGCTAGGATGTACTGACATTACTATATGGAAATATAAACTATAATATAATTTTGAGCAAATATTGAAGAAAAAATAAAGTCCTTAAGATGCTTAAAATCAAGGTCAAAGTTCACGGTAATGTCTCATGAATAGTGCCTTAATTAAAGCTGAATAAAAAAATATTTTATTTTTGCTCAAATAGACTTAAGATTAATACAACCTAATACTCAAAAAAATCTAACTAGTTCAATGAAACTGAAATTAGAATTTTTTGAGCTCGAAAAGTATTTTTTTGGGAATTGCATAACATTAAAAGTTGCAATTTTAATCGAATTTTCTTGATTTTTAAGCTTATTTTTTTAGGCATGTGGAGCATGAGAAGTGTGAATTTTTGAATTTAGTTGCATAATTTTTGAGCTCATAGATGAATTTTTAGTGGAAAAATGCCTTTTTTTTCAAAAATTAAAAAAATGGTAAAAAAAAGTCAAATTTTCTATTTTTCTTTTTCTTATTCTTCTTCCCCTTATGCCACCACCACAACTAGTCCATCTCCCATTTTTCTTTTTGATTTCTTCATTTTTAGCTCGATTTTGTCTGATTGAACCAAAAATTCAAGCCTCCACAGTCTTGTAATTCGTATTTTGGCACGAGAATCGAGAAAAATTAAGAGTTTTAAAAGTTTTAACATTTGAGTGAATAGTATCAAGGGTGGTTTTTGGTAAGCTTTTCTGACTCTTAATATTTTTATAATGATCTTTGAGCGTCAGAAAGTCTATTGCAAAAGTCAGAATTCAGTTTCAAGTTATTTTTTTTTACAAATTTTTGAATAATTATGCTTTGTATATGTAGATTCAAATAAGAAACGAAAGGACGAGGGTAAGAAAAAGGCATGACACGAGCTTCTCGAGTGTCGTGCGACTTGTTTGTAAATGTAATTGAAGAAATTAATGTTATTAGTTTAAAACCTTAATGAAAATGTGTATGTGAATATATGTGTTTGTGTCATATGATTGTTATGTGTTGTTATGTATTGATGCTGTGAGATCATATAAGCATGAAATTGTGTTATTTCAGTGGTCGAATGAACATGGAAGTGTGTGCAATGCATTATGTATGTGTTGTGTATCAATGGCATTTTGCTCAAACTTGATGATTTTGTTGGTTTATGATTTTGTGGTGCTATGTAATATGAAAATATTATGTGTTATTGCCTGATCACATGTTGTATGATGTAAATGGTCATATTGGTATGTGAAGCATGGGAAAATAAATGAGGTTTTAGATGGGTGTTTGATCATGTTCAACGCCACTAATTTGTAATAACATGATACATAACATGTTTACGAGACCTTACATTGTAATTGTGCGATGCGGTTATGTTTGACAACACATGATCATGACTACAAAATAAACATGATTTCCCGTTTAGTCATTTGTTGGCTAGACATCTATAAAATGTTCCTAAAACTACTAATTGATGGTGGAATTGAAAAGAATTGATAAATGGTCCATACTAGTAAACAACCTAGAGTGGGTAGGTTGACCGATCAACTAAGGGTTTAACAGCTGTAAGTGGTACTTCGGTGCTTTTCCATGACCTTCGGGCGAGGATGAGTAGACTTATTAGTCTGCAAAGCTGATCTACGGATCTGATGAGTAGACTTACGAGTTTGTGGATTTATTGACCTTCGAGTTTGATGAGTAAGACTATAGTCTATGGAGATGAACTTAAGGTTTAATGTGTCTGGGCTTATGTAGTCTTTCGGACCACAATGGTTCATAAGTCCCTATTATCCAGTAGGGTTAATATTTTCATATATATGGGCTTAATTAAAAGAATAATGTTGGGACATACTTGAAATTGAGCTAAACCCATTATACATCCTATGATCTGATGGTGAAATGTATGTTTTTGTATGTTTATATGCTTTTGCACATATGTCAATGCTAGTTTTCACATGGCATGAGATTATTTGATTATATATACCTTGTATGTATGAATATATGTATGTGTGAAATTGAATTATATGTTGATTGCTTTGATTACACCACTAAGCTTTTGCTTAGCGTATTGTGTGTTCGTGATGTGTAGGTATAAAGGGCAGATAAGTAGAAGTCTCGGAACTGCCAAGATATTGGAAGAAGACTATTCTTTTGGCATTGTTAATGTTATGTAAATTATGTGATGTAATAGTAGTCAAGGCACTATCGACATGTTCTTTTGGGAAATGGGCATAAAATTTGTAATATAAATGTAAGTAGATGTTTTAAATATATGTTTTAGATACAAAATGATGTATCATGATTTTGACTGGTATGATATCTCTTCCTATTGTTGTGGAAGAGAATTTTGAGATATGATATGCTGGGGTAATTAGAGGATCACAGCAGTGTGTTTAAGATTGAGAATGTTATAGAAGTGTTTTTACAGTGCAAGTTACCATTCAAGTTTGGGACAGTGCCCCGATACAGTTGTTACACTGCCGAATTTTTGACACGCAGATTCTCAAATTTGAATTGTAACGTAATGCGAAATTTTTTTTAAACTGTATTTTTGTAAATGAAATGCCTTATTGACAATAACATAATAAAGCTTAAGTTTGAGATGTCATGTAATGAGCTTCGGATAACATGTGATGTGTGCATTTTTTTGTCGAGTTTGTGACCGACCGACGTCTGAATCAGGTAAGGGGTGTCACAATTCTATTCTAAGTTACTTTTTTACATGCTATACTTTTGCCTCTTATTACACTATAATTAATAAATTGAACCTTGTTAATTGATATACATAATAATCTGGCAGCATACATTCCTTCATCTTGTATGCTTATTCTCTTTTAATTCATTTTTTGTCTTTTTGCCATTAAAATTATGTTATCTTTCTTACATAAGTGATTTTATTATTTTTTCTATTTATTTGCTGAAGTTACTTGCTTTGCTTAACAATTAATTTTGAAGTGCAAATTGGGGACATCAAACTTGAGAGGAAAAAGGCTTAAGTTTGTGAGAAAAAAAAAGGGTAAAAGCCAATAAATTGAGTACGATCATGAAGGTACATTTCTTGACTAAAATACGTGAGGGAGTGAAGTGAGGTTCTTTTAAACTAACCATTTTCTTACAGCATTAAAAACATGTTTAGAAGTAGTGGAAATGATGCCTTTAATTCAGATGGAGATAAGGGATATGAGATGAATACAACCTTCACTTTAAAAGCCACACAAGCACAAGTTGAAAGGTTTAACTAGATCTTTAATAGGATCAATGACCGATTGGAAAGGTTTGAAGGGAATACCTCAAATAATACAAGGAGAACTAATAGGAGGGGCCGATTACTAGAAAAGTAGTTTGAGGTAGAATTTGAAAGGTTTGAGGGTGAAGAAGAAGTGCAATTCTTAAAAATAAGAGCAAAAAGGGAAGAAAGTGGAGAAAGAAGAGACAGTAACATCAATGGAATTAAAATAATGATACCACTATTCAAAGGAAGAAATGATGCTGAAACATACCTTGAATGGAAAAGAAAAGTGGAGCTAATCTCTGCATGATACAACTATTTAGACGAGAAAAAGGTACATTTGGCTACTGTTGAATTTTTTAACTATGATTTAATTTGGTGGGATGAATTAGTGAAGTCCAGAAGGAGGAATGGTGAAGATCCCATTGCTAGTTGGGATAAAATAAAGAGATTGATAAATAAGAGATTTATACCAGCTTACTATTAGAGAGAGCTCCATCAAAGGTTGTATAGGCTCACTTAAGATATAAGATTAGTAGAGGTAAGTGAAGTATTTAAAACTCAAACTCGAAACAAATCAAATGCTAGCAAATGGCATAAAGGAAAAGAAGTTAAAGATATTGGAGATGGATTAGATAAGATTGAAAGAATGTTATTGAATGATGACAAAATCTATATTGAAGTTGATACCAAATAAGTTATTGAAGTTGAAGAAAAAGTGGAGAACGTTGAGATCTTGAACATCAAAGAAGAGTGTTTGATTGTGGAAGAACAAGATTACCTTTATGCTCATTTATTACCTAAGGAGGAAAAATTGTATGAGATGGTTGTGAAAGAGGATAGGATGGTTAATAATGAAGTAGTTTTACCTAACGATGTCATGTTTAATTCTTTTGATTTTGATTTATAGGTTAATGATAAAGAAGCTTACCTTTTTTTCCCTATTACTAGAAGGAAGATATATGATGATGAATTCATTCCTAGATATTCAATTCCAAATTATAATAAGGTGAAGATTCGAGGACAAATCTTTTATGAGAAGGGAGGAAATGATACGAGTAAATGAGGGCAAAATGGTCACTTCAACATCTGAAGGCAAAATAGGGATTTTACCATGCATGATGGATAAATAACAACATCAAGGGCCAAAAAACTAAAGGAAATATTTGCAAGCTTAGTAAAATATTTGTTAAAAAAATGCAAAAACAACGGACCAAGCTTGAGAAGAATAAATGAGTGAGTCCAAGAAATGAAGCGGAAAAGCCTAAGATATTTTTGGTGTATAGGCTTTAAAAGTGGGCTACACTTCATATGAACTTAGTTTATTATAAAGGAAGGGTTTTCTTTAGTTTAATATTTAATTATTTCAATATTAGTTTAAAATAGAAATTTTAATTAAGAGTCAAATAAGCATATCTCTTATTTTATTTTCTATTTTGAAAAATAAGGGCTTTGTTTGGTTTAGCTTTAATTTTTGTAATTTTATTTCTTTGTTAGGAAGTGTCGTCCAAACATACTCCTTACTTTATATTTCGTTATTGAGATGGGGGTTGGTGTAAGAGGCTTATAAATAGCCTCATTGTTGGATTATAAAATCACAATTGAATTAAGAGGCTTATAAATAGCCTCATTGTTAGATTATAAAATTACAATTGAATTAACAATAATATTTTATGAGACAAAGGCTTGGCATAATTTTTATTAGAAAGGATAGCTTATCTTCTTCTTCTTGCAACAAGAATTAATTTTCATTCAAGACAATTTTTTTGGTGAATTCTATTCTTGTTATTTTAAGATCAACCTATGTTTCCACTCATATATAGTTTGATGGTGTAATTAGTTGGGGGTTTATTCTTGTTCTTGTTCTAACCATATTATATATTTTTAGGGATTTTAGATTCTTTAACTTAGGGTTCCGTGTCACACCCTTTGGCCCTTATAATCGATCCCCTTTTCCCCTCATTAGAATCCATAATTGCATTAAAGTCCCCTATAATTATCCATGGATTTTTAGTGTACAATCTAATTTTTAAGAGATAATCCCAACGAAGCTTCCTTCTTATTAAATTAGGACTTCCACACATTGCCTTAAAAAAGATACAGTTAGTTAATGAGTTGTATACAACCGACATATGGATGAGATAGTTATTGCATTCTACAACATCAATAGTTACATCTTTCCTCTGTAATAGCTAAATCCCACTAAAGAATTATTTGGATTCAACTCTAAAAGAACAATCAATGCCTATTTTCTTTATGACATTATCAACTTTGATCCCACTGATTCATGTCTTTAAAAGAGTAACAATGTCTGGCTTTTTGCTATTCAAGAAATTTTAAAGAACTATGACAAAACAATGATTTGCCACTCATTGGCAATTCTAAATGAAGAGTTTGCAATTCATAAAAAGGATATTTTATGTAAGAAAATGATGCTAATAAACTGACAACTAATCCATAACGAAGTTATGAAGAACCTCTTCATCTGAGAGTAATTCTTCTGACTCGATTTTATCTCCATCATTGTGTTAGTCATAGTATTTTCCAGAGCAGTTTCACTCTATTAGTAAAACCTCCATAGTCGAGTGGGTTTGATGAGCTTGAAGAGTCTTTTTGAAACTTTACTTTTAATTTCCTTTTTTTATAGAAAATTGATAATTGTTGTCCTCTAGTTGATTTACTTTCTCTTTCAATCCACGAGATAGTATAACATTGTGGCCAATAATGCATCATTATCATCAACTAGTTTAACTGCCTTGTGTTGATTTTTATTCAATGAGGTTTTAAATTCGATAACTTTGAAGTTTTTATCTACAAATTACTTTTGGAATTCATATGTATAAGAGTATTGTCAAAGAGGGATATATCAACAATGTTTGCATTAATGTTTGTATCTGTTGAAAGTAATAATTTTCTAGATTTCCCACCTTTTATTCGTGTAACATTCCTTTCCTCAAGTACAACCTGTTTTGGATATCTATCCCTTGTAGATTTCTTTTTCATATTCAAACAATGTATTGACATCCCCAAGATCCTCATCTTTTGTAACTTTTTCATCAACAAACAAAGAAGTAAATCGGGAACCCTATTCGTGATTAACACTATTCCCATAATTATTGGGATTTTGATTTTCCTTGCTTTGAACTGTGATTCCTTCTCTTAGTTTACATCCATGGTCTAAATCTTTCCTTATTCATATTATCAATTTGTTATTGCTCATACCATCTACTTTATCATAACAACCCAGTTTAGCCTTTTGCAAGTTTTCTTCAGTAACATTGACAAAACACACCTCTTTGACAAGCCCAAATAAAACACATTTGTAGCCTATTTGAGGGAAAGCTTCACATTCCACTTCATGAACTTGACCTATAATCTCCACTTGTGAAATTAAAGGTTTTGATAGATTAATAATAATAACCATCCAGGCAAATATACCCCTATAACACCCTACCCTAAGGTCACTCCTGACAACTAATAGGGAGGGTTACTACACGGGTTTATAGCTAAACTTGTGGAATTAAAATCTATTTAACTGGTCCTGATAATAGGATTAGTTAGGTCTAGCTGCAAATTTCATCCCTTTGTGGGTTATGTATTCCTATTTAAATAGCCTAAGTCGAAATTCTGGCAGTATGACCGTTGTTCAGAGGCTATCCTAAAAATTTTGACCTGTGGAAAACACTTCTAGATGCATTCATCTATTATTCAATAACTATATCAGCCTTAAGGCACAATTCTGCCTACCCATATGACGTTAAATATGTCGCCCTTATAGTCACTCAAGGACACAACTAATCCACTTAAGCGGGGTGAAGTGGTTCCTAAGGTCAGCAATACTAACCTATAGTTTATGTCTCGCATGACATGCACAATCACCCTTGCCATCTTATTCCTAGATATAGATTATACACATAAAAGCATAAAAATTTGGATTACACCATTTCTATTGCACACATGTAGTTATGTTATATTAGTCTGTAGGATATGAACTGCCTGTTGGGCATTATGATATATTGCAAACCTAGGCAAGACCGCTCAACACTGTATCATGTATCCTCCTTAACATCTTTCTATAATTTACACATCAAACAGAAGCTATGTTAGTACGTTATCTTAAAAAGGTGAGTTCAATTGCCTTACTATGCTATCTTGGTGACAATTTAAATACACACTTGAGTACATACAAAGTCATGGATTAACCTTACTTACAGACCATGAGTACTCTTATCTTGAAGGCATACCTCTATTTATACTTTCCATCCTTTATTGCAACTTGTTATGCATGTTCATGGCATATACAAACTAATTACAAGTGTAATAAGGTTTTATTCTTACTTATCATCATGCCTTTCTTAATAATCCATTATGTGTATATCATGTACTAATGATATATATACATCTAGTTATTGTTACATGTCAACTGTCACTTCCTGAAGGAGGAACTTCATATAAATGTTTTCTCCTTCAAATGTATATATATACATACACACACACGCGCGTTAGGCTATGGTTCGTGCATCTATTATTTATAATATATATATGCGTGTGTGTGTGTGTGGCTATAGCTTGTGCATCTGTTATCTGTAATCTCTTAATGGCTTATGCCTATTTCATATCACTACATATGAAATCATTGCACATAATTGACTTTTACATAGTTAGAGCACTTATTGTATTACCACTGATAACTATTTTATGAACCAATTATTTTTAAACCTCGATTATAGCTCGACAATATGCTCATATGTGTGAAAGATGAATTTTTGATAATTTCGCTGAAGTTTCTACTTACCAATCTTACGGTAGTACACCTTAACCATAACTTTTAGCAATTGTTCTGTTTTAACTATTAAGCTTTCATGAAATAAACAAGCAATGTAAATCACGTACTATACTGTTTGAATGTTTTATGCCACTAACATCTCATTTGTGCATTTACGAAGACTCATTCTACCCTATTTGTGATTATCTACTTTTGTAATTAATAAGCATGGTTATCTGTAACTAGAATCTTACTATTGTACATTATAGTGCATAGCCATGAAAGCATGTATATCTAGATGTCATATTGAATAAATCATGCATGCATTTATATTACTATGTTAGTTTATTTCAGGTCACATTAAAAGAAAGCCATAGGTAATATACAGACAAAACTCCTACTGACTAAGAATAAATGGGAAAACTGATAAGGAGACTCAAGCCGTCATCAAGTCTGATGGAGTTGTGGCTTTGGCCAAGCAACTGATAAAAGGCACATCCATGCCAAACTGATAGCTGATAAAGAGGCATATCTGATGCCAAGCTAATAACTGATAAAGAGGCATATCTAATACCTTGTAGTACTGCAACTCCTTACCCTGGCATGCCAAGTCTCTTTTTTCCCAAGTTTTAATAGGATAGTACCCAAGCTTTATCAGATCTATTATAGTCTATGCTTTTAGTAATTCTATTCAACCTAAGTTGGTTGTTGTTGTTACATGGATCATCATTATAATGCTAACTAGCTCTATTTAATATGTCCTTAATAGTCATGATCATGCACGTATTGCAAGGTCTACTTCTTATTTCTCTACTTTTTTGGTATCTCTCTGTTTGTTTTTTTTAATAGCTAGTGATAGGCTTCATGAACGTGCTTTGGTGCAGCTAAGTCATCCCTAGTGTTATACATATAATTATGCAAAATGCTCTAGTTGGTTGCATAAATCTTCCCTAAGAGGGTGTTTACGGCGTTAATGTCGAGTCGACATCGTTGTGTGTGTATCAAGTGCATGGCCACATATAATACATAAGTTCCTATGTCATAACATGAATTACAAAAATGCATAAATTCGTAAGTTATATGTTACCTACTAGCATTTCTCAATTCATATAAGTTCTGTTAGAGAAATCTAATCAGGCTGAGAATTTAGCAAAGTCTAAGAAGGAAGGGAATGTGTACCTTCATGTCAACCTCAACCACAAAATGATGGATCCATATACTTTAGCCATATTGGCATACATACTTTATAGGATTGGGAAATCCACAACATACCTCATGCAAAACAATAAACCTTATCGTCTTATAAGCCTTACCTATCCTTCATAAGCCATCTTATATGACTTAATCATTTACTTAATACTTCACCAAATTTTGGTCTCGTATGGCAAAGGCCTCAATCACTCAATTCTTTATCATTTCATTAAATTAGACATAGCTTATATTTACTTATGCGAGAATAAATATAGATATATGCTTTAGTCATTGTATTATTAAATTAGACATGATTCATAGTTACTCATAGTACGTGACTAGCACGAACATGTGACCTCTATATGAGCATCCAGGTATGTTATCTTATATATACGTGCTCTAGTCATATTATGTACTTATACATGGGTTTTATCATGTTATCCTGTAAATATATTTTAGCCATGTTATATGCTCGTACCATATTGTTTCACAATCATTTAAAAGATCACCATATGAATTTGTCTATGTCAAGTACATATTAGTAAACCAAATCGCACCTTTCGTGTAAATAATTAAATCTACTTACCTCTTCATTAAAAAAAAAGTACCTTGAGAATAAAGGACTAGTACTCCATATAAGCTAATCAAATTCATCCAGAAAGGCTGAAGTTAGGACTAAACGTCATTCAATTAATACCTATTGTAATACATATGTAGCATCGAGGTTCCATTTTATTCACTAAATAAAATTTTAGGATTATCTCTCTAATTTCTAGTGCATGAACCGTAATATCATTCACTCACTATAGACTTCATTTTTCTCAAAATATAAACTCTACGACTAACTTATAACTCAATTATCCTAAGCATACAACAACACTCTCATATCTTCCATCATGTAGGTTATAAATTAATCATGCAAAAGTGTCTATTCTGTTTATTATATCAATGGAGTAGCTATATCACTACTTTGTAAGAGTGTTCAAAGTGTGCTTAGAACTTATAATATTTTAGTCGTTTAGACATATGCAAGCTTGATCTATATAGCCCCTAACTTACCTACGTATAAGTAACACTCCATAAGCCTTTACAGTGTAGCTATTTACCTTATCAAGCATGCTAGTACACTAAGTGTGCTATAACTGGCTTATGACCATACATTCCTTATGTTATTTTCCTCTAACATACTTTATTAGGTAAATTCAGCTCCTATTGTGCGCATGTTTTCTTTCAATTTTTCGTTCCTAAAACCTCACACATGTAACCATTATATCGACTCAAAGGCCCTCCTAAATTGAATACTTCAGTTGTTGTGGGGCATTAGGCCCAGACACATCAATTTTGCCTATTGTAATCTAATTATTTACTCATTCTCTCTCTTTATCTTTTCAAGGTCCAATTAGTCCTCTTCAAAATTATTTGTCATACATACAACTTTGATGTAATAACCACCAAAAGGAAGCAAATTCTCTTAACTGCACCTACTTAAAGTTATGTATTGTCCTCTGCCTTCCTTTATGCTTTATTCATTCAACCTCTTATTCTTTTCTTGTACAAAATAATATTCACTCAAGCAATAATTCATGCAAAGAACCTATGTTCTACCCAACTATGTGTCTCCTCCACTGGTAAACTACTTTCGAGTCTAGCTTATTAAATCTTTTGATCACAACCCCTGCACACTTCTTTTCTTATAACTCTAACATGTAATTGATAGTTAAGAGCTTTCGATCAATAACAATTTAATTAGCATAAATGAAACCAGGAATCATACCTACAATCAAGAAACATCAATTTCCTCTTTTTTTCCAAATGGTTTTAGTAGCTATCTCCTCCTCTTTGTGCGAGTGGTTCAAGCTGCAACGGTCTCTAACCTCAAAACAGATCTTGTTCTCTACAAAAATCAGCTTTATTAACATGCAGTCGTCCCGTATGCCATTCGCCGCACACGTAACTAGCAACAGTTGTTACCTTAGGTTAATTACACACTTAGAATCAATAGCAGTTGTCTTGTATTGCACAACCAACCACCATTTGTTGCTTGCGAGTGCTGCAATCCGCTGCTACCATCCTTTCTAAAGCATTATTGTCCTTCTATAGTAGCAGCAATAGTATCCCCTTTACACTTCTGTATCTCCCTTATTTTCCATTTCATTTGCACTATTATTACTAACGCCCACAATGTTACAGAAATTCAATCGGGCTCAGCAGCTTGCAGTCGATAATTTGCCATGATAGTGATACACTTCACTTGTGTGCCCTTTCATGGATTCTTACCTCCTCCGTATCACTGTCCTCCTTCTTCCCCGTTCCTTATAATTCTTTTTCCCTCTCTCTTCTTTTTTTTTTTTCTTTCTTCTACCCTCTAAAACTAAACTAGCCCTTTTCTCTTTTTTTTTTCCTTTTTTCTAATATAGTACCCATATTCATACTAGTTCTTACTATCATTTCTATTCTTATTTATTTATTTATTATTTTTTTGTCAATTTTTACATGCATGTTGAGGGTCCGATCATTTAGTTAATTAATTAATGTCTTGCTAAGTTAATATAACCTCTTATTATGTTTAATTATGCCCACTAAATCACTTAGTTGTCACCTAGCCTTTTTTCGAATGTCGCAACCCCAAGCAAAAAAAAAAAATCAATCTTTATGACTTGCCTAATAGTGAGGGTTAATTTTCTCACTAGATTATTTTCATATAACTCCATTAGTAGTCCAAGAATATAGATCCATACAATAACCTTTGGCAAATAATTTTGGTTGGTATAAAAAGCTAACCATAATTGTATAGTAAGATAATGGCCATAAACCACCCATGGACCGCCAGTTAAGCCATGATCATAGTTTTCATATCTGGCAAACTTTATCAAATAGTAATCGTTCCATATCAATTAACTGGAATGTCCCCTTTGGCCTTCGTAGAGATTGGATTTTTGAGTAGAAGGCTCTACAATCGATCCATCTACCAAGCAATTTCACAATAGCTGACTGTTCCATCCTTTGGGCCAATACTAGATTCAAATGTTTTGAGAAAATAATGAAGGGATATCCATTTTTGTATGAAACCGTAATGTCTCCCTCTTCAATGATAATCTTATTCGAATTGTTTAGTGGTATCGCAGAAGCCAATCTTGATCCATCGATTAGTTTCTCTTTGAAAGAAACTTTAGTCTGTGTCTCCAATTTTTCCTCATTATGATCTATCTCCAAATCCAAATCCATTGAATGTGGCCCTTTTACCTCTATTAGATCTTTGTCTCTCATGTGGACTTTTTTGGTTGCTCGAGTGTCCTTTAATGATGGAGGCTCTAACTCATTTGGCTTTGAACCAGAAGGCTTAGTGTGGAAAAGGGACATAGTTGAATCGATAGATCTTTTATTAGGTGTTTTTCTTCCACCATCTATTCTTTTTAAATAAACAAAGGCAAAGTAAAAAGATATTAATTTATTAGCTTTATTTTAGAAAATTATTTAGAGTTTGATTATGACATAGTTATATCCATTTATTTGTATCATGTTATAAAAGGTAAATATGTAAAAATCTTTTTAACTTTTCAAATAAAGAATATCTATTTTTATACTTTTTTAATAAAAAAATATTGCTAATGTTGAATAACTTGCTGTTTTTATCTCTTTTTGCAATTATTTTTAGAGAGTATGAGTACTTTTCACATAAAATCTATGTCTACTTCCTAAAAGTGAAAATGAATCAATTTTTAAATGACAATGATAAATATATTTGAATTTTGAGAAGCATTTTTTGTACTTTTATTTTTTTAATTAATTTTATAGCGAATATTTTTATATTTTAATATTCATTCGGTACATTTTAGATATATTGAGTGTATCAACTTTTAATAATTAAATTAAATTATAATATTTTTTATTAAAAAACTCAAATACGATATATTTGATATCTTAGATATATCTAATCACCACTTTTATCAATTATCTCTTATATATTATTTGCATGCACTTTATTTATAAATTTTGATTTGCTTTATTTACAATTAAAGTTTTTAAAGTGTAATTATTTATGTGTTTATTTATTATAAGAAGAAAAAAATTTCAAATTAAATTAAACCTACATGATAAGAATAAGATAGTGATTTTATTATTTATTTTAGAAAACGGTGATTACGATTTTGCGTTTTATACGAATTGACATTTTTATTTCAAAAAAAATTGAATTCATAGCTTTATTAATTATTTTCGTCGTTCTCTTGATATTATATTATGCGAAAAGACACCCAAAATAATACGATAAAGAAATGAGCAGAAAGAAAATTTTGTCCGTCACAGAGAAACGACATGCCGTCTCTGAGTTGTTTGTGAAAATCACGACCCGACCACAGCGGAAAAGGCCGGCGATGAGCCAATAACAGGTGAATAAACCGGATCAAATGACCAAAATACCCCTGACTCGGACAACTGAATACGCGCCTATGGATTCGAGTCCAGATTCACAGACCCGTCACCTACTCCATCGATCGTGCCATCTTCCCCTCGAGCTTTCCTCCACCGTTGAAAAAAATATCTCATAAACAACAAAAAGAAGCATCCGCTTTCTAGGAATCCAAATGCACGCCTTCTCTATCTATATTTTTTCTCTGCTCTAGAAAGTTCTGCAGATCCGTATCAGAATTAGCAACCAACAGAGCTGCGCGGTGATGGCGGAGTTCCCGCAGAATCGCCGCAGCTCCTCTTATTCTGCTGTAACTTCCGCTAAAGTTTCGGTGATGATCGGCAGCGATGGAACTAGTGGTGATGACAAAGGATTGGAGACTAAAGCAGCTATTGGCAGTTCTGTAAATAATGGAGGCCGGGATTCTTCAGGTTTATAAGTTTTTGCTTTAGTTTGCGAAATTCAATTGAGGTTGCCTTTTCTTCTCTCATCATTGGGGGTAGTGTGACGGTTTAAATTGAACATAGTTCTTTTTTATCGTTACTCTCGGCGTGAGTTTTAGATGATGTTTTATTTATTAGTTTTAGTTGTTTGTCTTCATTCTTCTTGCTTCTCGTGAGTATTTAAATGCGTTAAATTGTGCGTATAAAACGGTTGTATTGGTCATTGGCTTGCCTGTTCAACTTTGTTGATTTGTACTTTTTTCGGTAAAATTGTTTTCTTTTTCTTTTTTTGGAGCGGTCTTAAGGAATGATTTAGAATTGAGACGTAGTAATACAGGATCCACACTGCAGACTCAGAAGTAAGAACAAATAGGATTACAGAATTTTCCGGCCAATTTTTTTTTTCTTCTCCTATTTTTCCGTTAATCCTATTTGAGTTCTACTGATGCAATAGTTCATGGGCTTGCAGCAAGTCAACCCATTTTGACTATATTTATATTTAACGGATAGGCCCTATGAATTACCCTGTACAAGTTGGCTGGACCAAATGATCCTTGGAAACGACAGATTCACAGAATAAGCTACTAAAGTAACTTCTGCAATTACAGAAACTTCTGAGTTAATGAAGGCTTATTTACTGCGCCTAGTCCTGGTTAAGTTTTAGTATTACAGTGTAGTACACCTTTGTCTCTTTAACAAGTTTTTATGGGAACGCAATGTTTAGTGTGAAACGTAAGGTTGCTCTAATATTTTTTCTTGCCCCTACCCTGGAATTGGATACGTTTGTTTCTATTTTCAGTTTTTGAGTTTTAGTTTCCACGTGTAAAATAGAATTTGAGTCGCATCAAAATAATGCCATTGGCCTTCATCTTTGTTTAGGAGTTGCTGGCAGTAGTACATCTAAATTAAGCAGTGGTCCTGCTGAAATGCCTGGTGGTAACAAGTTAGAACCTACTTCTGATGAGCTTAAACTGGGAAGGTCTAAAACTGAGAAGCCAAGACATCGCAATATACTTGCTGAAGATGCAAAACAAATTCTTAGCGACAAGATTCCTGCCCAACAGAAGGTAATTCTCTTCAACCATAATATTCTTAATTCTTTTTTAAATAATGTCATCTCGAAAGCCATTAGTTTCTGCATTCGTCAGCTATTCTATTAGTGTGATTAATGAGCTCAATTTTGAGTTATGATATTCCTTGTGGTTTAAAACCCAAAAGCTTTGAAGGCTTTTGGGGAGTGATTGATGGTGTGAGTTAGATTTATTTTCATTGATGGTGACAAATAGGTTTAGCTTTATGTTGTAACATATATTATGTAATGTTTTTTTGTTTCATCATAGGGGCAGTGATCTTTCATGGGACAATGAATAAATGTAAAACAACTTTTATTTAGATACGACTCAAAGAGTAGTCTAAAAGATTTGAATAGGACTATGGACTTTTGAGTATATGCCTTACCTATCAAAGAACTGCTCAACCTAGAAAGTTCAAGCTTGTAGGAGAGGGCTCCCAAGGATAGTTTCATATTTCTAACACAGGTTCCCAAACATGCATTTGCATGCTAATTCTCATAGGGCTTGAAGCATAAATAACCACAGACTGAACTTTGTCCTGAAACTATAACTAGTAAGACCAGAATTTCAAAACTTGAACTGTAGATCTTTTGGTCCGAGAGACTCGAACACCATATCAAATCCAAATTCAACTAAAAACTCAATTTTATAGGTGAAGACCCTAGAATAGTTTTATATTTCTAACACTATGGATTTTTAACTTAAAAATTTGATTCTTAGGGGTTGTTTTTTATTTTTATATATATTCTGGGAACATAGTAGCATGTTGTCATTAGAAATGATTGGCTGGAAAAAAGGCTTGTAGCATCCCATTTGAAATTACCATCGGCGTAAAAGAGTGGTGGCATAAAGCTTTTTCTTTTTTCTTTCTTTCTTTTTTTTTTTTTTAAAAAAAGAAAGGAATCTGAAATACTTCTAAATACTCAGGTCTAATGGGGAAATCACTATTTTAGAAGATAGTTTATATTAAGCTTTCTATGTGAGCATTATAATGTTTGTTGTTATATCCTTTAAGATTTACTTGGAGATGAGTGTGGTGGCTTAACCTGAGTAGAAAACTTCTCAGTCAACTTGAGTTAAACTGTTGCTTACATCTATAGTGTTAAAGGCACTTTCCATAAGTGCAGTAGTTACTTTGCATGAGTTTTCTTGCTTCATTTTTATATGATTTCTTCTCATGATGTAGTGATTAAGGTGTTATTCTGTATTTGACCATTCTACAAAGATGTACAGGTCGCAAATCAATTCTTATAAGCTTAAGAAACCAAATTTAGGTTGTGCAGCTTAGATTTATATGTGTGAGCGCATGTGCATGGACATTTGGTTAACAAATAAAATACATAATAAAAATATATTAATTTTTTATTCCATCTAATTATTCATAACAGTAAAAAATGTCTACCTAGTATGAGGATAGCTTTCTTCCTTAATGTGCAATTAGATGTAGACATCAACATCAAATGTAAATAAACCACAACAAATATCGTATGGTGACTCATCATGAAGATATGTTTTGAAAATTTGCCTTCTAAAACGTCCACGTCAAATGTGAAACACCTTCAAAACATGTTCCCATTTTGCCTTTATGTTGTCCTTTGATGTCACTGTTTTTCTGTTCTTGCTGTCATGCATGCAATTGCTTGTTCATGATCACCAAGAGGAAAGACAGTATTTACATAATTTGTTCTGTAGTTTTAAATGCTTTATTTTTATGTCTTAACAGTTTCCGTTTAGAAAACTAGTAAGCTTAAATAGTAGATTCCTTGGTGATGCTTCTATAAATCAGTTTTCATTCAATTTTATCAAAACTTTGCAGCTTAAATTGTTGAAAAGAATAGCCACCGTCAAAGATGACGGCACTGTAGAATTTGATATTCAAGGAGATGTTGCACGTGAGGCTCTTGGTGTCATACCTGATGGATATAATGCTGCTGTTGATGAGGAGCCTGTTGATGCAAAAGACCCTGAATGTATTCCTCCTCTTCAAATAGTAATACTTATTGTTGGCACACGTGGAGATGTGCAGCCATTTATAGCAATTGGCAAACGACTGCAGGTGATTTCTACTGCCTTCTCTTCCTTTCTTTTCTTCCTTATATTTTTTTACCTCCTGCCTGTCCCTCTTGAGTTAGCGTTGTCATTTATGTTCATGAACACCTGCTTGAATTTGATTGGTAACTTATGCACTATGCTTCCATACGTCATTGTAATGGAGGGGGAGCTTCTAAGTTAACTCTTTAACAGCTCAAGCTTCTATTGTAATGTTTCTTTAGATCACTGTCCATTACATTTTTGCACATCCTTCATTTTTTTATCATTTGTTTTCTATTTTGCACTTCTGATGTTTTCCCCTAAAGACCAAAACAATGGTTTCTTCTATGTAAAGGAAGTAAGATCAAGGTTCTGAGCTCAAAAGTTAATTCCTTAGAACAGTGGTCATAACAACTTTGAGCTTGGTGCTATTTCGTGTGAGCTAAAGACAGATGAATTGAAAGTTAGATTATAAAGCTGTAGCTTTCAGGGATCTACTATTATAAGATTTCAGTTTGTTCATGAGGATATTTGTCTGCAGGATTATGGCCATCGTGTTAGACTGGCAACTCATTCAAATTTCAAAGAGTTTGTCTTGACTGCTGGGTTGGAGTTTTACCCTTTAGGTGGAGATCCAAAAGTTCTTGCTGGCTGTATGTACCTTTGTACCTGAACCATCAATTCATAAAAATTTGATGTAGTCATTTTTTATTTATACTGAATTGGTTTTGCATCTCTTGTTGTGATGGGCAAATTAGTTAAAATTGCTATCTTTCATCTTTCTTCTGTTTAAAAATGATGAACACTGGTAAGTAGATTTGTTTCAACAATTGTTGCTTGTATAATCTCCTTGTGAAACTTGTATCTACCTGTATATGAATTGATCTACATGCATGACAAATAACCTCGTGTTATTGACAAGAGATTATGCATGATCTCATTTTTGTAGGTTTAAAATTTTGTTGTGAAAGAGAGTACATAATTAAATTCCTCTTAGCGATGTTCTATCTGTAATATCCTTCTTTTTGACATATTAAAGTTGTTTAAGAGAGAGCAATTTGCTTCTAACTTGTTTTGGATAACATTCTGGTGTAACTTGCTTCAACTTCCAAGAATCTGTATACTTCTAAGTGTGATTATTGTATGATTCTTAGATTCTGATCGGCTGAAGTTGTGCTTAACCATGTCATGCATTTGCCAATTGCTACCCAAGAGTTTCACAAATGATTGTTCACTGATTAGGTTGCTTTTCTTCTTGTTAGACATGGTTAAAAATAAAGGCTTTTTGCCATCAGGCCCTTCAGAGATACCCATTCAACGAAATCAAATAAAGGATATAATAAACTCCTTACTTCCAGCTTGCAAGGATCCTGATGTAGATTCTGGCGTCCCTTTTAAAGCAGATGCTATAATAGCCAATCCTCCGGCATATGGTATGACTTTGTTGCATTTAAATCCATCATAAAATGTTTGGAGTTCACACAAATATTATTTTGAACCGTCACTTGTTATTTGTTTCTAACTTGATTGCTATTTTGAATTCTTTAACAACTGAAATGAAGTAAATTACTTGTGTTGAGTATTTTTTTTTTTTTCCTTCAAGACATTCTAATTCGAGGATTGAATCCTCTTTCTTTCTATAGCATCTTGATTCTAAATCTGCCTAACAAACAAGACTATACATGAGTGTGTATTTTTAAATATGTCTTATCAGTGTGCACTTAAAATCCTTCTCATCTGCTATACATTGTCTTTCCAACCTATCACGAGAAAGCAAAGATTTTTCTCTTATTTAGCTTTATATTTTCACATTCTTTGTTGGCTCCACTAGAATGAAATCCTACATGTTGTTAAACTCTTGAAGACTATATCATGAATTGAAGTCACAGCGTTGGCCCCTATTCCTGTATTGTTCCTCAGATTGCTCAATGGAGTATAGATCTTTTCCATTCTATAAAACG
>CANXYI010794153.1:0-11368 GCA_948208565.1 Hura crepitans | reverse complement strand
GGATAAAAATCCTTCGTAGATTGCTATTTCACGACGGGTTTTGGCTAATCCGCAACGGATTTTTCCGTCGTAAAATGTGAAAATTTTTGTAGTGTTTCATTCTTTGATTCTAAATGGCTAGTACAAGTAAGTTATCTCGATCTATCTACAAACTTTATTCAACAAAAAATATTTTTTCACTTTCAGTCTATTTTATTGTCAAATAAACAATTAATTAGAGGCGTTTAATAATTTTGTTAGAGTTTTGAATATAAACATATATAACAAGCTTTTTAATATCAATTAATATAAAAGCCTGTAACATAATATCACTAGCATTATAAAAAAAATAATATTGAATATAGTTTGAAATTTGTGCACTTAATTGAACAATCTCACAAACTACAAGTTGTGAGTTTTTGGTAAATACATATATAACCATTTTACAGATGCATATATTAAATCATATAAAAATTGAATAGTTCACATGGTGAATGTGGGCCCATATGATTATTTTATGCATTCCAAAAAGAATGAGATTTAATATATTTTATTAGCTAGTAATATTTTAATATTTCTTTTGAGAACAAATAACATTATGAGAATTTATTAAATTAAAGAATCTTCTAGTTCTTTATGCGCATGAATTCTTAATAATTATTGTATTATAATTGGTCCAGGAGAGTCAAACTGGTCAATATCATATAATCAATCTGTAACAAAATTAGTATAATAAGTGAACTTCGGATTTATGTATTAAATTTTAAGTTAATAAGTAAACTTCGAGTTTACATATAAAATTTGAGTAAGTAAACTTCAAGTTTACGTACAAAATTTATGACTTACATCTATTCAGGTTTACTAATATTATTGCCATTTTGATAAACTTCAAGTTTACTAATATTATTGTCATTTAGTAAACTTCAAGTTTACTAATATTAATGCCCATTTTCTAAACTCTAGATTTACTAATATATTGCCATTCAGTAAACTTCTAGTCTACTAACACTTTTTCTATTCAGTAAACTTCGGGTTTACTAACATTGTTTCCATTTAGTAAACTTCGAATCTACTATCACTATTTTCATTCAGTAAACTTCGGGTTTTCAGTAAACTTTGGGTTTACTAATATTTTTATCAATTAATAAATTTCAAGTTTATTAATATCAATAATACTCAATAACTTTAGATATATTACTATTTATATCATAATAAATTTAAAATCTTCAAGATTATATTATTTATCAGATACTCATTAGCGCGTATATCTTTTAAAATCAATAAATTTTTTATTGGACATATTTATAATAATTTATACTCTAATAATATCATTGTAGCTCTTCTAGAACTTTCAAATTAAATTTTGCACAATATCAAAAACTAATATGTACAATAAATATTAATAATAAATTATTTTATATAAAATAAATATATTCAATAGATCCAATGCAAATATCAATATATAATATTATATTATGTCTATCTTGCACACTACAAAAAAAATATAAATAGTACGACAAATAAATTTATTTGAAATTAATAAAATTTGCTTACGTAAGATTTGCGATGGAATTTTCGTCCCAAAAGCCATCTTACTTTTTATTAAATTTTATTCTCATTCTTATAAATTGGTTGCCCATTGAAATAAAAAATGTTTTGAAAAATATTTGTGACGGATAATTCATTCCTGATTCGCTAAAAATATTTTATTTTATTTAAATAATATTATCTATTTTAATAACTATGCGTAAGTATTATAATATTAAAATTGATATTAATAAATAAAACATCACAATAAAAATATATTACAGTGCTTTACAATTTTTTTTAGAAATTAATAAATTTTCATAATTTCTTTTTAGTTAACATATAAAAGTAAAGTTAAAATTTTTAGCAGAAAAAATTCATTAAAATAAATTATAAATTTTGGATTTACTTACCATTTAAAGTAAAACCTTTTCATCAAGCCAGGTTGTAACAAATCATCAGCTTTCAATAATCTTCATAGAGCTTAATTGTACTGATAATGCGTTGTAATTAAAGTAACGAAGTAAAAAAGATAATTATTCTCTATATTTATGTGTATTTTGAATAAAAAGAGGGTATTTATGGGCAAAGAGAAGCCTATTAGATAAATATTTAATATGATAAAAATACTAAATAGATAGAATACTACCTACAATAGATATACATCTATAATAGATAGAGTTTATACATCTATAATAGATAGAATTTATTTATAAATAGTCATCTATTATATCACAATAAAATTTATATATATGTATATGAAATGTATAAAAATTCACTAGCAACACATAATTATGGTGAAATTGAATGTGCACGAAAGATGAATATTAATAATAGTTACAGCAGAACTTACATAATGATGTAATAAATTAATAATAATGATTAGAGAAAGTCTTAAAGATTAATATCAGTAACTTGATTACAACATATTTATTGTTTATCATCATCTTCAATTTCAGTCCTTTCAATTTATCTGCGTCATTCTCCTATGATATTTTCACTCTTGCGTCTACTTCTTACAAAATTTAGTACTAGCCAAATAGCAAAATCTTTGTTTGGGATATGCTATTTATTTTTTTCAAAAAAAAAATTTGAGTGAAAATATACATATAACCTTTTACTTGAATCATTTTTACCATTCTCACGTGGAAGACAATGTGATGTTAGAAAAGAAAATCCTGCAGCATTACTATTTAATTTCTTCACATTCTGTCACAATTATATCTGCAACATGTTCTTGTCTTTTTTTTTTTTTTGGATTTCAAAATTTTCAATTAATAATAATTAATTTTACCATTAAAACATGCATAGATATTATTTATTTTTTCACTTTCCTACTTCTCAACATTAGGACTGGACCACCTTCTTATAATATTAAATCAAATAATTAATTTCCAGCTCAATTATACGATCAATAAATTTTAATTAAGCTATTGATATTCTTAAAAAACTCTGAAATTTCATCGGATCATACCACGTAATGCCCTTAACTTCTATCAATGTAAAGATGTTTTTAAGGTGAAAATGATTTGTTTTTATTTTTTTTTAACATGTAAAGGTGCTATGATGGGCATATTTCTAATTATAAAGCTTAAAGGGATTTCACATTCATAATGATCAAAGATTCCTCCTTCCCTCTTCTAGGGACTAAGCACGAGTATTAAGATATTAGCCTAATTATGATTTTTTTTATAAATATCCTCATATTAATACATTGAATATTATAAATTATAAGACTATCTATTAAAAAAAATATTCTAACAATGGCGGTCAAAATTGGCTTCCATAATTCTACTCACATATATTTCAATAGATTATAATTATAGT
Organism: Hura crepitans; assembly: GCA_948208565.1. Lineage (NCBI taxonomy): Eukaryota > Viridiplantae > Streptophyta > Magnoliopsida > Malpighiales > Euphorbiaceae > Hura > Hura crepitans. The sequence continues at coordinate 8,035 of CANXYI010794153.1, read as the reverse complement.
TAATGCCTAAAAATTTTAGCTTTCAAAAATGACACCATTACATCATTAATATTTTTTTTATTATAAGCTATTTTTGACTATGGAATGTGTAATTAATTTGCTCTATATTTTTGTGTGTATAATATGCATTTTTCGGCATATATATTAATTATAGTGTAAATTATGAGTGCTTCTTTTATACGTGCGTGTCAACTATGTACACGCGTACGAATCGTTGAATCAACAGTTGACGCTGATTCAACAGTAAATATATGTGCGTATAGTTAACATATATATATCCAATCATATTCCGTAAATTACAAATTCTTTTTATAAAAAAAAATTACCGAGTGTTTTGTTTTAAAAAAATTATTGAGATGATTAAACGATTATTGTGTAGCTTGAGCTGACGATTATTGTTTAGCTTGAGCTGACTTTCAAAAGAAAAAAAAAAAAAGCTTGAGCTGAATCATTATAACCGTGGTATTTTTTCTTTAACAAATCATTCTTATAACCATAAAGTGTAAATTATAAGTCAGAAAAAAAAAATTGATGGTACCCATCCAAACTTATTCATCCCAACTCATTAAAATTTTAATTGGATTACAAATATATTGACATTGTAATCTATCTATTATTAAATTGGGCTTAACAAAATTGGTTCTTTATAATAATAATGACATGCAATACTAAAAAAATGAAATTACACTATTTACTCCCCAATGCCAATTCCCAGGCTCCTCTTATATGTTTTTTCTCGAATATATATATATATATACCCACACATGTAGAAATTATTTTTTGAAATTTTTGTTATAAAAAATACATCAAATTAATCTATTTTTCTTCCATTCACATCTCTTTTCCTCTAAAAATCTCTCTTTTATATCAATTATATTTCCTTTATTTTCTTTTTTTACTATATCTTTTAAAACACTCTCTTAACGGATCATTGTTTATGTTTTTATCTAGGTTTTTTTAGCACAATTAACTAAATTGCTCTCATATATATTGCAACTGAAAAAATCAGAACTTAGAACATAAACTTAATCACACTGAACGAATTTCATTTGTGACATAATGTGAATTGATTAAAAAAATAAGTATCACTTAATTAGATTATACTTTGATTGGATTTTGTATTTTTATGTGAATTGAAATGAAATATTTTATTAAAATTAAAAAAATAATATCAGATATTAATGCAAAAAAAATATCTATTTATATATTAAGATTAATGCAGAATACTCTGAAATTTGATATAACAAGATATACTACGTTATACTTACTATACCATTGTAAAAAAATAGAAAAATAAGCTTTCATATTGGTTTAAAATTAAATTTTAAAAAGGAACATAATTAAAATTCAAAAATATTATGAAAAAATTTTAAAAATTAGAGTTAAAAATAATATATATGATATAATTTTTTTTCCCTCTTCTTTTTAATGGGTTGAGGTCAACTGGCCGTTTTGCATAAATTTTATTTTTATTTTTTTATATTAACTAGTCGAAAAATATGTGTAAATTAAAAAAAAATTATTTCATTTTTATATTTACTATTTACATATATTATAATTTTTTTTAAAAAAAATTACTAATGAATTCAGTCAATTTTTATATTCTTTCACAATTATTTAAATAATTAAAAATGTAATAAATTTTAAATTATATTCTTAACAGTTTAAGTTTTAAACAAATTAGCAATAACAATAAAAAAAAAATATATGAGTTTCATTTTTTTTTTCTCTGTTTAACATATTGAAGAAAAAAGGCATTATCATAATTAGAGAAGAGTATGGTTCGATTTTCGATTATAATCAAAATGAATCAAATATCGAACTTTGAAAATTTTTAAATCGAAATTAAACCGAAATTTTATAAAATTGAATCGAATTATTGAAAAAATGAAATTTAGTAGACTGAATCGAATCTTTGATAAATACATAAAGCGGAAAATTTTGATATTAAATGACATAATTTTTACAATTTTGGTTAATTGAATTAAACTTGAAAAAATTGAACAGAACCAATTAACCGAAATTTTAAAAATTTACTAATCAAAATAATAAAACCGAAAAACTGAACAAAAATAATTCTATTCTGTTTTCAATTATAACTGAATCATGCTCAGCCTTAACCATAATAATCACTTTCACGTTCAAGACCATAATTTTTCTTAAAAATGAGATTAATTAAATTTAGGTCCAATTTTTAACCTAAGTTAGATTAGTACTCATTGTTTAGAACTTTATAAAATAATGCCTAAACTTTCACCGACTTTACAAAATTAGATCCATTAAAAATTTTATTAAATACTCACAGAATTATTAATATGGATTAATGCGAGATCAACCTAAACGGGTCTGTCAAATTTCAACATGATGATGTGGACTCACATATATTAATGTTTACAAAATCCAAGTTGTATGCATAAGTATAAGTACTCTACATCAAGCCATGTCATCAGTTCCATTAAAATTTAATAGATTTTGTAAGCTTAATGAAAAATTGAATATTATTTTGGATGGTTCTAAATAACAGGTTCCAATCTAAAATATAAGTTAAAAATCATATCTAAATTTATAATTAGCACTTAGAAATAAAAACATTAGTCATGTTCAAAAAAGAAAAAATTTTCTCATAAAACTAAGTTATCTAACGGAGTTTTAATTTTGCAAGATTACTGAAAAATTGCATATTATTTTTAATGATTTAAATTATAGGTAACAATCTAAAATGTAAACTAAAAATTAGGTCTAAATTTATAGTTAGCTCCTTAAAATTAAAAGTATTAGTCATAGAAATAATTAAAAAGGAAAATTTTCATAAAACTAAACTATACTTTTTATAAAACTGGATTATCTAATACAAAAAGTTTCAATTTTTTTTTTATATATTATGCCATATCTATTAAAAAAAAAATCTTTATTAACAGTTTGTAGCAACTAAATCATGACTGCTAAGCAGTCAACCCTGTTTCAAATAATTTGTGTTTAATAGCAATAATTGTTAATTATAGCAACAAAAATTATCATTACTTTCTCTATATATATGTACACTTTAAATTTATACATTAATTAAGGGAGAGAAATATAAAAAAATAGATAAAAAAAAGAGAAAATTTGAAATAGAAGAGATAATATATATACACACTAACTGCATCTCACGTGATACACGGATTTGTAAAAATTTTTTATACATTTAATTTTTTTTTTAATAGGTGATTACCTATTAATTTTAACTATAGATAAAATAATATATGAATGTACATGATATTTTGAAATTAAAAATTACAGTAAGTAAAATTTTTTTTGAGAAAGATAAATATTTGCTTTTCATATTTTCTTCAAAATATTAATATGTATTTAATATTAATTTTATTATTATAATATCGATATTATTATAAAAATAGAGATAAAATTATTTTTCTAATATTTTGTTGTAATGACTCGAAAATTTCGAGCTATGGAAAGTAATATTTTAGAACTCACGTCGGGCACCTGAAAAATTCAATCAGCCTAAATTTTATCAATTAATAGTTCCACTCGAAGTATGAAAGGGATCCAAAATTAAAAAAAATAATTCCAAATGGATTAAAACATAATTATGCTAAAATGATTTCCCCATTTAATTTAGTGGATGGTGACATAAGTTTCCACCTAAACTTAATCATGTGAAGACAAATGGTATTGGTGGCTATGATTTCACCATGTGGCAATTCATATGCCATTAACAAGTAACATTAAGGAAGTGTGATAGCCTTGTTTTTGAGTATAAAATGTTTTGTCTCAAACTTTTAGTTCCAGAAGACTCCACCTCCATAAAAATCAAAAAGAAAAAAGCATTTAAACCTTAGGAATTTGGTGTTCTATACGGGTCTTTTGAAAGATTAAAGCAAATTGAGACGTTCTTGGTGGTTTTCCTTCTCTTTTTGATTGATATTGAGGCGCTTGGCTTTCTCGAGGAGAAAATTTGATCTTTTAAGCAAGGAATTAGCTTGGAGAAAGAAGAACAAGCTCCCAGGTTTTGGGAGTTAGGTGAGGTCAAAAAGTTGGTTGGAGGAGTCGAAGAAGAGAGAGCAGCAAATCTAAACAAAGAAAGGAGAAAAGAATTATGGAAATAAAGGTGGAACTGAGAATTCAACAATCAAATTTAAGATTTGAGGGTCTAAATTCCATCTTTAATCTGGGAATTAAAAGAAAGAAAGCCGATAGAGAAAAGGATGAAGGGAGGGCCCTCGATTTTGAAGGAAATCAAGAAAGTCGACTTCTATTGATAAGATGGAGAACATGCAAATGCTTTATGATGAAAATTGAGTACATATTAAAGGGCATTTTACTGCTGCCAATTATTACAGCCGCAAGCATCTAATTAAAGGTGTTGTATGAGGGACTTTATAAGGGAAACGAAATTAAAGACTATTATCCTTGGACCTGAGTAAGGCCATCAGACTCAGATTATTTGGACTGTGCGTTTTGATAAAGCCATGTTTTTACTACGCCAGATCGATGTATCGTGTGGTAATGGGTTTGGGGATAGAGAAGCAGTGACTGTGATGCCTCCTCCCGATGATTAGAGCTATCAAATGGAGGAGTGCCACATTATGTTCCTTAGACACCGGACATACTATATGTTCACATTTTATATTCACATTCACATTTATAAAATGTGCACAATATCTCATTCACTTATGCTAAACTCATTGCATGCTTAATATTTAACATCATTTCACATCACAAAGTGTATATGAGAGAAATAAAGAACTCCATATTTTGTGCTTAACAAGTGAACAATGTAGCATTTAAAACCGGATCATAATTACAAAATCATTACAATCGAGAATTTAAACTTAGGATGTGTAAAATCGAATTGAAATCAAAATTTTGATAAGTTAGTCTATTCGGTTCGATTTTTTCGGTTCTCGATTTTTTTGTTCGATTCTTTAAAGTAATTTCGATTTAATCAGTTTAGTTCGATTTTTGAAGGGCGAAATCGAAAGAATCGAACTGACCTAACTTATTAAAACGACGTCGTTTTGAAATTTTTATATATAAAAAAAATAAAATATATATAGAGTTTCGATTAATTCGGTTTTTAGGTTCGATTCAATATAAATATCGATTTTTTCGATTCGGTCCCTATAAAAATTTCGGTTTGGTTTAATTCTGAAAATTTTGACATTTCGATTTTTAATTCTGGACCGAACCGACTAGTTGAACAGCCCTAATTTAAACAATCTCCTTAAAAAGTTTACATAGGATACTAAAATGAAATCCAAGTGTAAAAGAGACCATAAAAAAATAAATACATGATAAACTAGACATATGAATGTATGCTCTGAAGATAGCTGTAGGAATCCCACATACAGTGCCTCCTCTATCGATGCTCACATATAACTTACGCATATAAAATCAATGCACTAAGCAAATCGTTTAGTGTTGTATAAACAACTTTAGATTACCTCACCACCATCACAACATACACAAATAAGTCTCAATAACATAATTAAATCAAACTATACCACATAGCCATGCATGATCTTACCTCCAGGATTGGTCTCACTAAATTCCATATATGCATATACTCATATAATAACATAACTAACATACAATCATGCTTCATAGGTTATTCTTTTTATTGATCACATAGTTTACTCATTAAGAACACTCAATTCTCACATCAAATCCCCTGCTTATATACCATATTAACTCATTTAGATAACATATGACAACTTAGATAAGTTTAGTTTTATTAGCCTAATATATACCTCCACTATAATAGACTAGATAATAGGTAAATAAATATATGTACGGTACCCAAACGGGGTTTACACGGCTGTATCTACAATATCACATATGGTATGAGTTCATAATATAAGTATGGTACTCAAATAGGGCTTACGTGGTTGTATCCGCAGTATCACAATTGCTTCGAAGAGCTCACATAATGTACAGTACCCAAACGGGGTTCATGCGATTGTACCTGCAAAATCTCACATAAGTTGTAGTACTGCTACGCAAGTCCCCTATCAACATGCCAATTTATCCCAATGCTAACAATAACCTAGCCATACATGAGCATAGTTTATTAATTGCCAATTTATCATGCCAAATGTCTTATTCTTTATTTCCATTTATAGTTGTCACATAATGCAGATTTTACTCATGATGTTCATCATAACACATTATTGTTAATTTCATTAAAATATCTCATTTTACACAATAGGACATAACCTAATCACATGTTATGTCTTCACATGTCTCATATCACATACTCAACTCAATCTCAAGTTTGTTCACGTGGCACACTTGCCATAATACATGTTATATTATGCCATCCTCATTATCATGCCATAATCCTAAATACCCCATTAATATGATCACAGGTCATTGCAAACATAGATTCCATAAATTAACTCAATTTCCTTAACACATAGGATATAAACTATCATTTAACATCATCACCATATGAACACATAATAAGCCTCATTTCAGTCAAATATTCATGCATTACAAGCCTTAGAATCTATGTAAAGTTGGTAAAAAATAGAGGTTTAAAAATGGCTTTCAAAATCATTAAAGTTTGAAGTAAATCACCCATTTTAGGCTGTCTTGAGGGAGATGGGGTCACAATAATGTGCTTTAAGGGGTCACAGTTGTGAGGTCCCTTAAGTGGCTTTCATTGTTCCAATATCCCAATGGGCTCGCGACCATGTGACCCAAAGGCTTATAGTCCTGAGGCTTAACTTTTGCATAATTTTATTACGATTTTTCCACATGAATCAGTATCAAATACACCCAAATTCAATTTAAAACATGCCAAATCAAGTCTTAAACAATTCCAACTCATCATACATGAATTCTAACGCATTTCTAACAATGAATAACACTAAACTGCATATAATTAATATCAATTTGCACCAAAAATAAACTAAAAACAACAAATAACCTAAAACTTAATTTAAACAGAAATTCAAAGGGGAAAACAAAAATTTGCCCATGCACACACTATTCTAATAAAGTGAAATGTTCTAAACTTGTTCAAGCTTCAACTATGACCTTCTTTTTAAGCTTCCTCTTTCTTGCCTTTTCTTCTCTTTCTTCTTTAACCCCATAAATAGACATAAACACAGCACACACAAACATAGAATAGAGTTTAGATGTAGAAATTAAGTTAATGCACAATTAGAAATAATGTTTTGATGGATTACCATGTAAAGATGTTCATAAAAATGTTACAGATGAAAAAAGAACGTTGAACAATTTTTCTTATTTCATTAATTGTAGACAAAATTAGGTTATTTATACCTTATGAAACCACTAGCTAAGATTAACTATTTAAATCCAGTCTAAAAGTCCACATGTGCTCATAACCAAATTTCACTTACAGTCCTCATAAAAACCTTTTTTATGCAATTATAGCCTTAAATGCATAAAAATTCAAATTTTAACTATTTTTATGAACACAATTATTTACTTTAAAGTCCAAAAAATATTTTGTTATTATTTCTCATACATGAACACACAAATTAATTATTTTATTATATAATTTTGTTCTAGGCCATACATGTGGGGAGTTATAACCTTCTTGTGACACCCTCCGCCCACTCCGTTCGCCGAACCCGAACGAAAGATGCCGCACGCAAACCTAAATCATCTTTTTCGATTTTCACTATCCAAAATTCACTACAATTTAAAACTTTTGTTACTTAAAACATGTCCTAACTTAAGGAGTTGTAAAAACTCTAAAAATCCTTTGACACATTTTACGAGGCAACTAATGGGGCATCGTGTCGAAAATTCGACAGCATAATAGCTGTACTGGGACACTATCCCAAATAGTAAACCTGCAAAAGAAGCACGTCTATAATCTCATATCAACTCAAACAACTTCAATGGACCCTTCTGGTCTCCCAAATCATCACCATTCACATCTCAAATTTATTCTCATCACATTCATACATCCTTTTCATATTTACTTAGAACTATTTTCCTTTATATACATTTACATAGTATACATCTTTAATGCTCTAAATCCATATCTATACTTCGC
>CANXYI010794130.1:0-10218 GCA_948208565.1 Hura crepitans | reverse complement strand
TGTATGATATTTCAATTTTGAACACCTATTTATTTTTTTGTAAATATATTTTGTAAATTCCCATATGTGAATATGTGATTTACTTTGATTGTAAAATGTCACTTGACAAAGAGAATAATATTATGAATTCAAACTGAATTTCCGTATTAATTTGGGGTATAAATAAGAGTAGGGTTTTGAACCACTCTTGTTTTGGCCTTACAAGGTATTTCTTGACTTGGGTCGGGTGGGGACTCCTACCTTGTGGTGCCTAACTTGCTCCTCTTAGGTTAATTAAATAGGAGTGGCCCTAGATTCCTCTAGCTTCCTTCTTGTCATTCAAGAATTAAAGAGTGATGCTTAGGTCGAGTCTTCGGCTGTTTCTATTTAATTAGTCTAAGGAAAACACAAGGGAGGCGAACAGGGTGTTATAATTTATCCTAGGAAGTACTATTCACAAAAGTTGGCATTTTTGAGACATTACATTACTTCCTCTCTTTAAAGAACTTTCATCCTTGAAATTACCTGTATTAAAGAGATATGGATATTGTTCGTTCATCTAAGCCTCACACTTTTAAGTTGCCTCTTTTATGTCGTGTTATCACCATAAAACCTTTCTTAATGGCACTATTTTATTCTATAACTCCTTAGCCTCTTGATCCAAGATACTTATTGGCACTTCTTCATATGACAAATCTAGGCATACATCTATATCTTTAGCTGACAACATATATGTTAGATTTGATTTGTATCTTCTTATCAAAGACACATGGAACACATTGTGAATCTGCTATAATTCAAGGGGTAAAGCTAGTATATAAGCCAAAAGATCCACACATTCTATAATCTCATATGACCCAATGAAATGTAGACTTAGCTTACCCTTCTTGTTAAATCTCAACACATTCTTCCATGCATATAGTTGAAGAAAAACCTTGTAAACTACATTATACTAGATGCCTCTTCTATTTAAATTTGCATAGGACTTCTGCATGTCTAAAGTAGCTTTAAGCCCATCTCTAATATTATTTTCACTTTTTCCTCTATGTCCTTAATTAGATATGGTCTCATAAGCTTGTTCTCACTAAGCTCACTCAAACATAATGATGTTCTACATCTCCTCTTATATAAGAGCCATACTTAGACTCACTTGGTGACTATTATTGTAGGCAAACTCTACTAAAGAAAGGTAATGGTCCTAACAATCTTTAAACTCAATGGAATAACTTCTTAACATATTTTTTAGAACTTGGATGACCTTTTCTAGCTAACTATCCATTTGCGGATGAAAATTCGTGCTAAAACTGAGTCTGGTTCCTAAAGCATTATGGTGTTTCTTTCAAAACCTTAATGTAAACTTGGGATCTTAATAAGAAATGATGGAAGATGGCACCCTATGTAACTAAACTATCTCATCAATATACAGCTCTGCCAACTTTTCCAAAGAGAAATTGATCCTCATTGGAATAAAGTGTGCTGACTTGGTTAATTTGTCAACCATAACCCTTATAGAGTCGCACTTGCACCTAGTCATTGACAACCTAACTATAAAATCCATGGTAACCCGATCCTATTTCCATTCTACAATTGCTATAGAATGAAGTAATCTAGATGGAACTTGATGCTCATTGAATTAACTACATCTCTTTCTATGCCTAGCCACCAATAAACTATATTTAAGTCTTGGTACATCTTGATGCTACTAAGATGCATAACATATGGAGCTTTATAGAGTTTTTGCAAGATCTATTGTCTTATATCATCACTATTAGGCACATATAGATGGTTATGGTAATACAAATAACTATCATCCTTAATTTGATACTCGACAGGCTTCCTTTCTTGAATCGTGCTTATAACATTCTAAAATCTATGATCATCTTTTTGAGCATCCTTGATTTGCTATAACAAACTTTGATTAACCTAAAGCTCATCTAATAAACCCCTATCATTAAGCATTTTTAAACTTATATACATAGCTTTCAAGGTTGATATAAGTATCCTACTCAATGCATTTACCACCACATTAGCCTTCCCTAGATGATAGTTAATAAGGCAATCATAATCCTTTATTAACTCCATCTATTTCCTTTGTCTCAAAATTTAACTCCTTTTGAGTAAGAAGATACATCAAACTTTTGTGGTCAGTGTAAACATAACATCTCTTTCTATATAGATAATGCCTTTAAATCTTTAAAGCGAACATAATTGCTACTAATTTCAAATCATAAGTGGGCTTTTTTTTTTCTCATAAGGTTTCAACTGTCTTGAAGCATAGGCAACTACCTTGCCTTCCTATATAAGTACACACCCTAACCCATTCAAGGAAGCATCATTGTAGATAGTGAAATATTTCGTTGAAATTGGTTAAACTAATATCAGAGCCTCTATTAACATACTTTTGAGCTTATCAAAGCTCTTATGGCACTTGTTATTTAAGAAAAACTTGGTATTCTTCCTCACAAGATGTGTCATAGTGGCTGCAATTAAAGAAAACCCCTTGATAAAACTCTAATAGTAACTTGCTAAACCTAATAAACTTTTAATCTCTGTAGTATTCCTGGGTTGTTTTCATTCCATCACAGCTTTAACTTAATTAGGATCTACACTAATACCCTTTGTTGAAGCTATATACACAAAAAATGACACTTCCTCTTGTAAGAACTCACACTTACTAAGCTTGGCATAGAGTTTCTCATTCCTTAACATCTATAAAATAATCCTCAAATGCTTAGTATGATCATCCTAATTTCTCAAACACACAGGAATGCAATCGATGAAAACCACTACAAACTGATCTTAGAAGGGCCTAAAGATTTGATTCATAAGATTTATGAATGCTATCAGTACATTAGTTAACCCAAATGGCATTACTAAGAACTCATAATGGCCATATCTCATCCTAAATTTTGTCTTGTACACATCCTCCACTTTCAACCTTAACTGATAATACCTAAATCTAAGATCAATCTTAGTAAGGACAACTACCCTTTTAAGCTGATCAAACATGTCATCGATCTGTGGTAAAGGGTATTTGTTCTTGATCGTATCTTTGTTTAGCTTTCTTTGGTCAGTATTAACATCAAGGAACCATCTTTTCCTTAATAAATAGAAATGGTGCTCCTTAAGGTGAAACACTCGGTCTGATAAAACTATTATCTAGAAGCTCTAGTAATTGCAACTTCAATTCTTTTCACTCTCTAGGAGTTATCTTATATGGAGCTATGAAAACTTGTGTTATGCCTAGCATCACATCTATAACAAATTCTAGCTCCCTTTCTATTTGTAAACCAAGTAGTCCCTTTGGAAAAACATCATTAAACTTTGATACAACTGGTATCTTGCTTGCATCAAGCTTTTCCTTTTTATTATCAATCATATGAGCCAAATATGCTTCGCAACCTTTCCCTATCAATTTTTTTTACCATAATTATAGAAATAACATTGGACATACAGTTCAATCATTCACCCATAACTGCCACTTTTATGCCATCACTAGCTTAGAGTGTGATCTATTCTTTCTATCGTCTATGATAGCATGATACTTAGAAATCTATTCTTTCTATAGTCTATGATAGCATGATACTTAGAAAACCAATACATGCATAATATTAGATCAAACTAATAGAAAGGCAACTCAATGAGGTCAGCAAAAAAAGAATGCCCTTATACTGACAAAGGAGAATATCTATAAACTTTATCAACAACAATATGATGGCTTATTGAATTACTAACCATAATCTCAATATCAAGCTTGTCTAACATTAAACCCTGATCTAAAGCCCGTGCAATGTAGTTATAAGAGTGTGTGGACCCTACGTCTATAAGTGCTAAAGTAGACAAAACAAAGAGTTAAATTGTACTTGCTGTAACATCTGGTGTGTCCACATCCTCTTTGGCTTGAATAGCATACTACCTAGTTAGAGCTTTGCTCTTTGACTTGTCCATCTTTCTTCCCTTAGCTTAATCTCTTGTATCTTTCTAATCTTTCCTCTTAAAACAATTTGTAGGCTTTTTAATACAATCCCTCCATAAATGACCTTTAAAGCCATAATCCCAGTATACTCTTAGTATATTTTTTTTCATTAAATACCTAATGCTTCCTATTACAGTGCTTATATTAAGGATAAGGAGTACTACTAGCTATAAATCTCAGAGGACCTAAACTTTGAGTCTATTGTTTGGACTATGCTTTAGATCTTTACCTTGATTTCTAAGTTTGATCTTATTTTTGAGTCTATTATTACTTGGACTAGTAACTCTTTTGTTACTTATCATATGCAGATATTAAACTTCCCTAACCTTGTCCAAAGGACCTCTTCCTTTCCCTTATAGCTTATGTAACAACTATACTCACTAACATGCAGCAACCAGTTAAATCTTTAGAGGAAGAATCTACAGTAATAAGTCATGGTTCAACCCTATCTCAAACCTTTTACAATGATCTTCTTTTATTACAACAACTGCCCTAGCATAACTACTAAGCCTGGCAAACTCTTTCTCATACCTTAATACCATTATGTTCCTTTACCATGGATCCATAAATTTATGTCTCTTCATATCTAGGTAATGCTTCATGATATGCTTTTTCTAGAATTCATAAAGAAAGAACTCCCGCATTAAATCTTCTAGAGCCTTATGTTCTGTAAAAGTCTCCTACCACTTAAACGGTTTTTCTAACAACATTGAAGTGGCATAATCTATATACTCCTCCTAAGCACATCTCTGCTGCGGTGTAATCCCTAATATGTTTTTTAGTTAATACTTAACTTTGTTGCATCGCTCTTACTCCTCCCCTTTAAAGAAACAAGCTCTATTCTTTAGCATCCTCTATAGGTAGGTCTTCCATAGAGACTGAGGTTTTGGCTATTATAGTGGAGTTAACACAGGATGAATTGCAACAACTATAGCAGCAGTGGTAGAAGTAGTAGACGCTTGCTTCACTGACTTTATCATTTACTCAAACCAAATAGGCTACCCTTGATTTCTCAGTGTTACTTGCCTTCCATCACTAGATGTCTATGACACACCCCTAGCAGCTTGTTATGCCACAGTAGTTAGAGCATAATTCTTGACCTCTTCATCATCCCGAGTTGCACTTTGGCTCATCCTTAAATCTTTAGGCAAAAGAAAGAGATTATAAGCCTCGATATGTATAATTTAGTGATGTACACTTTTTAACTCCTATAGCACTCTTATATAACCCATAGGTATAGAGAAATGCCTAAAATAGAAGTTCTGATAGCAATAAATGTGACACCTCTTACCCATTTTGTACACTGGACCTAAATAAGGAGTGACAGATAGCTAATATCTGAACTATGCTATGTGAAAAACAAAAAATGAATTTAAAACCTTTCTTCTTATTAAAACATATTTTGCTTGTTTGGTATGATGAAAACCTGAATGATAAAAAAAAATTTTTTTGGGATGCTATTGGGGTGTTTATGTCAAAAATTCGGTAACATAACAGCTGTACTAGGATACTATCCCAAATAATAACTTCTTAAAAAAAGCAATTCTATAAATTTTCAATAGATCCTAATAACTCACGGGATCTAACCCTTTAAAACTCAACACAAGGTAGCATTCCATAAGCATGCATAAGGAATAGATATCATATAAGTCATGCAATCTTATAAAAGCTTTTAAAGAAGAAAATTAAAGTCAATTTAATATGTTTTACAAAACTTAATTACATATGATAAATTGGGCCCAATCCCTTATTTTTAACAAGAGTGCTATCTTACTAATTACATCACCAATATTATGCCAACAAAATCAAAATACCTTAAAAAGGTAGCTTCTTGATATCCTATGATATAGAGGCTTTGATTCTAATTTGTGTTCCTTTAACCTATGCATCACAAAAATAAACATGATATACTAAGCTTTTGCTCAGTAGTGAATCAAACATAATATATGTTTTAGGTCATGCAATAATGCAATATGTAAAACTTTACATCTTTATGGTCATGGAAATAATATAAAAACATATGTTATAACTAAATCATTATGGCTTAATAATCACATCTTACATGCATATATGGTCTTAAATTAACATTCCCAAGCAACTAGCATAACAAAAATTATTAAAGAGAGTTTCAATTTATATAATGGAAAACTTTAGGTTATATAGATTTTTATTATTTAGAATTACATGCCCATACCTCTAAGACAACAACCAAACTAGATAATGGGAACAAAAAAGGCCCAAGATAATGCTCAAAGGCCCAATATGTGCTCAAAGGCACCAAAGCTTGTTACACCCGAAGGCACCTAAGATAAATACACCCAAAGGCACTGAGCAGTTGCTATATTTCCCTAGTTGATCGATTAACCTATCTAACATCAGTTGTCTAAAAGTATAGGCATTGCTATTTATTATTCATTATATAATCAAGTCATTTATTCATATTTCATACATTTATCTTAATTAGTCATATAATCCAGGGTCACACATATATTACATATATGTTTGTCTCATATATCCATATGTGTTGCTTATGAAATTCATAAAATATCCAATATGTTAAAAGAATGCACAAACCATTTAGCCAAGTAAATAATAAAACTCTACACATGTGTTATGGCATAAGCATACACATTTCCATAATACACAAAATAAACATAACATTCTCAAGTTTTAGTTTACTAGCCAACATCACAACCATAAATTTAACCATTTAGCAAATTATGAATTTACATTCAATTAATCACAATGAATATAACATAAAGTACTTTACATTCCATAAAACTCAAAATTTAGAATTAAAGAAATGAAGGTTTTAGCCACCACCTATACAAGCTCAAAAAGGCATCAAACATCATGTTATGCTTATAATTCATTAACCATTATCTCTGTATAAATATCCATCATTTCTCATAGTATGAATGGACCACAAACGCACAAAAAACACCTTACATGTTTTGACCACTACCCACCAAAGGCATACATCAATCTAATCATTCCCAATTTACTTTAAAAACATAACATTTCTATACATATATACTTCACACATAACCCATTTTAAATATACATATTAAACATTAAGTACATAACACCATAACATCATTAATGCTATCTAAATTAATGTCCAAGCATATATTTAGTTGGATTTACATACCAAAAATTGAGATATATTGAAATGATGTGATTACACCTTCTCCTTCCCTTTCAAACCACCCGATCTTTTTTCTCTACATACAAAATTAATGGCTTGTTTTAGAAAATCTATAAATAATATAATATATCTCAAAAAATAAAAATAACCATACATAAATGTTTTTGGGCACTCTTAAAGTCTAGGAAAAATGTCACACTCGAATAAAAAATAGGTTACTATTTATCCATACTTTAAAAACTTAATTTCTCTTGACAAAAGTTTTCTCCAAGGCTTCCAGCACCATATACTAACTTAATACATGTTAATTTAAGGTTTAATAGTGATTGAATGAGTTTAATTTGGTGGATGACGAAGAAAAATGGTGGATTATGCTTCTTGATGTGGCATTAAAACTAGGAGAAAGAAAAAGAGGGAGTGGCTAATGACAATAGTGTTTTTGATAAATATTTTGACCATATAATATATGTTTTAAATGAATGGTGATGATTAAATTGGTTTAAGATTAATGGTCACAAAAATTCCCTTCTTTAAAACGACCTCAAAAATCCATTTTTCACTATTTTAACCTCATTTAAGACCTTTTAAAAACCTAATAAACTTTTCAAATATAAACTTTGAACTTGACAAGAACCTGCATTCAAAAAGCTTAAAAACTCGATAAAAATATAATTTAATAACTTTGCCCAATTTAGTAAAAATACTTCCTAATATTTAAAAAATTCCAATTCTAGTGCAAATGAACTATTTGTAATTTTTAAGTATCAAGTTGTATCAATCCCAAATTATTTAGAGTAGAAATTAAATTATTTTACGATTTAGCTTTGCCTATGGCTTTATTCACAAGACACTACAGTAAAATCTTATTTTGCATTTTTAACCACCTTAATGACTTCAGATTAACTCCAAAACTTTCCCAAAATTATTTTGTGGTTAATGCTTGAATTTCGAGAAATACTATTCATCCTAGTGAGTACCATTCAAAAAAGTTGAGATTCTCGGGATGTTACAACATAAATTGTTATAGACATGATTACTTTTTATAGTTATAGATACACTTATCCCTTATACCATAACATGTTAGTAATGTAACCCATAATGGTATTGATTTACAGTATAGTCTTTTATTAATTAAATTTTTAGTATGACAAATTATTTGCAAATAGATAAGCACCCCTTGGTTATGATGCATGAATCTTAAGCTTTTGGCATACTAAACTTGGATATAATGATAAGTAGTGTTGCTTAGCATGTTGTTATGGTTTAGTGATGAGCATATTTTCTCGGATCAGAATTACACATCAGAAGCTATCTATTTTTGTCATATGAGGACATTATGTATTTAAGGGGATTTTTATATGGTATCATATTAGTGTATTAGTGTATGAAGTTTATTGTTTATATATATTCAAAGCTTTTATGAATTTTATATAAGGGCTTTTGAAATTATGAAGTTTATGTTATTATTTGTAGTGGTTTAAGTATGGTTTTTGTAACACTCTAAAGATTATTTAGTAAAAGATGATGATGTATGTATTATAAGTGATAGTTGTGTGATGGTAGATATAGATTTAATAATTAGTATTGAGTTATAGATGATATGAAGTGTATTTGATATGGATGTATAATTACAAAGTATGATGTTGACATATTGGATGTTACAAATTATAAAATGGCTTTTCTTATAGGTTTATATTTTGAATAGTGTCATTAGACAATTATTATGCTGTTGATTTTCTATAAGAGGATTGTATACAATCTAACCTTTTGTATAGCTCTTCTATATATGAGTCATAAGGATTTATGCTTTATGAAAAAATGACAAAAAGTCTCTAGTAACCTAAATATAAGTAAGATTATAAGTATTATATCACTATTCATCCAAATCTGATATTGAGTTGGGTGAAAGGCATCACATTTGACTATATAAGGGCTTTAGTTTTTGCATTCTTTAGTATAAAGATCATATAAATGCTAAAGTTTAAAATAATGTAAAATATAAGCATATGTTATTGGGTATTGATCAGCTAATTTTTCAATTCGATAGATCCTAGGTAAAGTGAGTCCTTGAATCCTTGAAAAAAGTAGAGGCAAGAAGTGGCATAAGTTAATACATTAGTACTATGGTAAAGACAAAGGTGTAATTGGTGTATATATAGGAGGACTATATTAGAATGGCATATAATGCTAGTGGAAAAGTATTGCAATAAGTGAAGATCCTTTGAAGAATATATATAGTCATATGTGGTATATGTATAAACAAAAAGTAAGAAGTGAGGTGTCAGTGATTACAACACTATAAAAAGCATAGGAGTTTGCTGCCCCAAGTGTTCACACAAAATTTTCATAAAGATTGAGTGCTATTTTCATGAACATGATACATGGGGGCTAGGTTTTGCATTACATCATTTGAACACTATGATGAAAACATACACAATCATGTTACATCACTATCTTTATTTAAATCACCATATATGCATAATCATAGTTCAATGATATATATATGCATTTTGCCATAATTAAAGGGGATTTTTGATATGATAAACTTATGTAAGTGAAGGATGAAGCAAGTTTGGATAAAGATGTAATGAAATCTAACATGGTTAAAGATAGGGTGAAACAAAGGGAAGAGTTAAAATCATAAATTTAGATGGAACTATTTATATAGAGATGTTTATAGTAGATTTCCTCTTAAAAAATTATATAAGGTCATTGAGCTGGTGTTAAGAATATATGGATTAAGATGCTTACCAAATCATTTTAAGTTAGAAAATATGAAATGTCTAAGAGGGAAAGTGTACATCAATAATGATAAAAATGATTTAGTTTAAAGTGTTGGATGATTGGAATATAAAAATAATAATATGATGTCAAACATGGTGGGAAGCTACTATGAATGTATGAACATGGAATTAATGAAACAAAATCTTGAAGCATTTGGCTTAGAGTATGGTCTCATAGTCTCCCTAATGGAGTCGCCACTGTTCACATCCCTTATGTTTTCCTTGGGCCGATCAAACTGAAATAGCCGAAGACTCAACTAAGCCTCACTCCTTGAGTCTTGAAAGACAAGAAAGAAGCTAGTGGAATCTAGGGTCGCTCCTATTTGATTAGC
>CANXYI010794095.1:0-10746 GCA_948208565.1 Hura crepitans | reverse complement strand
TTCAAGCTCTAATTTTTGGAGACATATGCTGTATAATTAACGTGAAATTATGAAATAAAAATGACTATTAATTAGGCTCAAGAAGAGAAGGAAAAATGGGAGAAAATGAAAAAATATTACATTTTGGTGAAAGGTATAACTAGTCAAGTTAAAAATTAAAAAGTCAAAAAACTCTTCTCCTCTCTCCTCCTCCTCCTTCTCTAAGCTGATGGCAATAACACTCTTTTTGCTTTAATTTTTTTGTTTCTTCCCTACTCAATTTGAGCTCAAATGTCCCTACTAAAATGAAACCAAGTAACCTCTATGCCCTAAGACACCTCTATGAAGTGGAAATTGGAAAAAAGAATGATTAGATTTGTCAGTTTTGCTATCTCATGAATAGTAACCTACCTTTATTCAAGTAAAAATTTTTGACTTCTAGTGTTTCTCCTAGATATTAGGGGTGATCAAGAGAGGATATATGGTTTTAGATTAATTTTTGAAGTGTCTATTAATTTATTAAGAATTTTTTAATAATTCACATGTTTATGTTAAAGATTTTCGAACTGAACCATGATAAGGGCAAGGCAAAGGTGTAGATGGGTCTCTGGGTTTCTTCTCAACTATTTTTGGTATGTGTAATCAAAATAAAATAAGCATTTTCATTTATAACCTTAAAATTACATATTAGGCATAATATATAATAAATGCTTAATTTAGAGTTATGTAATGCCTATGTTCTGAGGCTTCATGAATAGTGCCACTGGGTCCAGGAAGTGTGCCCGGGGTGCTGTATCATGTGCACATAAATTAAGGTAGTGACACTAGTCAAGAAACTTTAAGGAGCTTTAATTGGTTGAGCATAGCAAAATTTAGAAATTTAGCAGAACCAATAATTCGTTTCTGACTATAAGCTACTCTCGATACAATAAAAACTTTTCAGGCTAGGATTGACCGGGGATGTGCCTAGACAAACTGAAAAATAATGGACCTTGAGGCTCAAAAATTACACTGAGTCCACTACTAAATGAATTTTTGAAATCACAGGTCGTTTGAAAATTCTCATAATTTTTTATGTTGGCACGCAAATTATGGCAATTTAAAAACTGTACTATTGATGATTTTGGCCACAAAAACTTATGAGCTAGTAGAAGGGATTAAAATATGAATTTAAAAAAGAACAGCATAATTTTTTGAGATCCAAGTGAATTACTATGAATTTCTAAAGTTTACTAAAAAATCGAGATGGTTTTGAGATTTTTGGGAAGAGTTGGGACCACCCCTGTCATGTCAAAATGGGACCCACACCATGCCAAGTGTCCAAGGAATCTTGCCAAGTGGCAAAACCCATTGGACATGTGAAATTCCACTTGGAATGAAGGGAAAATTTCTTCCTCCCTTTCCCTGTCTAAGGAAGCTTGCTAAGGAGAAGGTTTACTGGGCATATCTTTCTCATTTCTTCACTAAAAATGGTGATTCTAGTTGCTAAATTTAGCTTTGCCTATTAGGTACCATAAGGAAAAGGAATTAGGTATAAAGGACTTCTCAATTAGATGATAAAATTCATCAAAAGTTACTAGTTCAAATAGTCCAGAATGTTGACCCTTGTGTGAGTTTATGGTTGTTTCTCCTTAATTTGTTAGGTGTTTTGGTTGCCATTTGATGCTAGAACATGCCTAACACCTGTGTGATTATGTGTGTGAGGTTTTTGTGGCAATAGGATGGTAAATTAAAGTCCACAAAGAGGAAGGAAAGCCACTATGGAAGGGCTGGGCAGCATGTGTAATTAGTGCTTTAAGTGTGTTCCTTTACCAAGTAAGTGAATTCCTTCATTTACATCATACCCCTGATTTTCAGCAACTCATTTTCTTGGTTGTGAAGGTATTGAGCATGTGAATTAACTTAGCAAAGTGATAAAAGTAAGGTATGGTACCATAAAATTCCATAGAAGGTGATGTACATGGTTAATTGATGAAAATAGTTAAGATTTGTGGGATTTGCATAGTTAGCTGAGAGGTGTATATAAGGATTGTTATATGTTAATGATGATTAATGTGTGTGTTATGGTATTTAGGAATGGACTATTGTCACACCCTCCGCTAAATCTATACACTGAACCCGAACGGAGGATGTCTGCACATAGAACGATATCCAGTTCCCTTATCCAAAATCACTTAAAATTTTAAACTTTTATACAAGAAAACATTTCTTGACTTAGAGATGCACAAAAATATTTAAAACCTTTTTGGCATGCAAATCGAGGTAAACATTGGGATTATTGTGTTGAAAATCTGATAGCATAATGGCTATACTAGGACACTTTTCCAAATTTTTACCAATTTAAAAACACTTCTATACATCATAACATACATCTCCAACTCACATAGATTCTCTTGACCTTTCAAATCACGTCAAAAATAACATTGAGCCTTAGGCTCTCACAATTAACATTCTCGCATGCATTTCATCAATCATCACACACCTCATGCAAGAAAATTGAAATAAAATCCACAGTTAAAAATACTTAATACAAAACCCTACTACAAAACGCAGATTAAACCCAATCTCTCCAGGATCACAAGAGCACACAACTATAATACCATTACATTTGCATCATGACTACTATTACAAAAAGGTTACAAAAATAGCCACATAAGGAGTTATATTCATGTCTCCTACATTTAGAAGCTTTAGCTCTAATAAGCTATCTTGTTACCTATGCATTGCAAATAAGTAATGTGCTAAGCTTTGCCTTAATGGTGTAATAATCTTAACTTGAAAAAGGGCAAATGATAGCATATTATATATGTTCACACCCAATTCAGGTTTTAAAGATTCACCACATGCATTGTTCATAAGTTATATGCAACATAAACTATTTCGGCTTTAACACTATATAAATACCAATTTTAGTGACTTATATGCAACAATAGTCATTTTTAGTTCTAGAATCATATTCATGCATATTTGGTGTCATATATGCCAACATGCACATTACAAACATATATAATGCATTTTTTTGCATGTGTATCGAGGTATTATTAAAAGATCAATTTACTATCGTTTAATGTGCATAATGCATCACATGCATGTAATCTTATTCTTTAAGCATCTTTTATGCCAAAATCACCATTATTATAAATTAAACATTTGTAGGTGATAAGACAGCATAAAAAGTCATGTCGAACTCATATATTGAAACTAGTAGCGACATACCTATTTTTCGATCATTAGTGCCAGAATATGCCTAATAGTTGTCCATATTAGTATTTGAGTCTTATACACATATAATCACTATAATTATTCATAGAAGCGAAAATAAGCACATATAAGCATCTCAAACCAATTTTTGGGTCATTCAATAATATTATGTCCGTAGGTCACATATAATTGTCATTTAACATACAAACTCAATTTATGCAATTTTTAAGCCATTTTAGTCATTTAACTGATGCCCATATCCATAAGACAACTAAACAAGACTGGATAATAGAATTACTTAAGCCGAAAGGCTCTCCACATCTATGGATGTGTAACTTAGGCCCGAAGGCTCTCATACCACATAGGTAACTAAATTTAGGCCCATAGGATCTCATAGCACAAGGGTAAGTAAACTTAGGCCCGTAGGCTCTCATACCACAAAGGTAAGTAAACTTAGGCCTGTAGGCTCTCATATCATAAAGGTAAGTAAACTTAGGCCCGTAGGCTCTCATACCATAAAGGTAAGTAAACTTAGGCTTGAAGACTCTCCTACCACAAATATAAGTAAACTTAGGCTCGAAGACTCTCATGAATATCAACAAGTAAATCTTAGGTGCGAAAGTTCTCATGCCTGTCGACATATAAATCAATAACCCTAGGTCTCATACTCATAGGTATGCTAGCAGCCACTACAATCCTAGTTAACCAATCAACCTATCTAAACTAGGTTATCTAACTATATAGGCATTATTAAACATGTCAATTTACCCAATTTCACATTTCATTTTAGTATATTAACATAAAAATCATCATTTGCCTCAATGCACCATTGCATGCCTTACACATGTACAATTGGCCAACTTAGGCCTATCGATGTCCATTGCACCCATAGGATCTATTTTCCAAGGTGTAATGGCATCAAGGTACTCAACATTTTAATACATCACATGAAGTCACAATTTTCAATACAAATATTCAAATCACGAAAAATTTACATATTTACTTACAATTTACCATTTCATGCTTCATCTTGCATTTACCACCCACAAATAACCATCATATGTCAAAAATCCATTTAAGCATATCAACATGTTGCATTCATGCATACACAATATCATTTATCAATAAGAACACCCATATGCACACTAGCATGCTTTACCTTGCAATTTGGCATAATGTTGCACATAAGCATAACAAGCTATGATATGGCATTCTAGCACTTAACACATCATTTATAAATGTTTCAATTCACAAAGATACGATGTGCATGCAATTTTAAGCAAAAACACACAATATGGCATTTTTGAGTTTTCACCTACATAATGCACTTATAGCTAGAAATCACGTTTTCATAATTTTCATCACATTCAAACACACCGAATTATCACATATTATGCACTAAACATGTCATAAGTCACAAATAATTTCTATAGCATTTATTTAATTTTCTATGTTTTTATTAACATTTATTTCAATTATGCCATATTATCCATAACATCTTAAATGAGTAATTAAGCCAATTTAATGTGATTACACTTAACAAGGTTGTACGGGACCCCCGAAGTTAGCTCTCACCTTCTCCTTGCCTCGAGAGGCTCGGGTTGTCGTTTCACCTACGAATTCAAATGGGTATGAATTTTAATAATTAGTATAAAATAATCTAGAGGTCAAAAAAATATTTCAAGCCTATATACATACTCTATAAGATCTTAGGAACCCATAAAAAATAAAAATTGGGAAAAAAGAAATCTCAGGAGAGAGAAAGTTACTATTCACCTCGGGTTTCTTTTCAGCTTTTCTCCCAAAATACTCTACCGTTTTGGATATTTTAGTGTCTATGGACTTGTCTTGAAACGCTTATCATTTTAGGTGTAAGCTTGCACGGTGGGTCTTTCCAAGGAGAGAGAAATCAAGAAGAGAATGAGAAAGGGAATGGAGGGTGGAAATTTCAAGATTTTGGAGGGAGGATGGTGTTGTGTGTGTGTGTGTGTGGAAGGATGGGAAAATTTCACTTTATATAGTTTTCAAAAATATTAATTTTCTTTGCTTCGAAAAATTTTTATAACTGATAGAAATATTGGTTTTCATCCATTCCTATCCCCAAAATTCCATAAATTCTAGCCCTAAATCCTCTCAAAATCTCGTGCCCAAATTCTGATAATAACTGAAAAAATTAATCTATTTTCTATCCCAAAAATGGGGTAAAAATAGTTTGTGAACTAAAAAAATTTTGATTCCAAAGCCATTAGACCATTCAGAATATTTGAGTCTCACGTTGTAATATTTTCATATTATTTTGAGCAACTTTAATTTTATTTTACGATCAAACTTTACCTGCGGCACTATTCATAGGACATTACTGTAAAATCTTAATTAGTATTTTTAACCATCTGAACGACTTCAGATTGGCTTCAAACTGTACCCAAAATTCTCTTCTAATTAATACTTCCCATCAATATGCTTAGTGTAACTCGAGTCTCAAGATGCACTATTTATCCCGAGAAGTACTATTCAAGAGAGTCAAATTTTTGGGTCATTACATTTCCTCGCTTCTTAAAAAGGATGTCATCCTTAGCATACCTAGTTCAAACAACTATGGGTATTGTTCCCATATCTAAGCCTCGCTTTCTTAAGTAGCCTATTCCATATTGAGATGTTGTCATAAGACTTTCACTAATGGCACAATCTTGTTCCGCAATTTGTTGACCTCTCTAGCTAAGATATCGATAGGTTCTTCATATGACAAATCTGGCCTTATTTTCACTTTATCAACTATCAAAACTTATTAAGCATCTAATCTATATCTCTTTAGCATCGCGACATGAAACATATAATGAATCTGTTGCAACTTTGGAGGTAAAGCTAGTCTATAGGCCAATGGACCCACACGTTCTATGATTTCGTATGGCCTAATGAACCTCAAACTCAACTTCCCTTTTTTACCGAACCTCAACACCTTTTTCTATAGAGATACTTTTAGAAAAACCTTATCGCCAACCTCATACTTAATATCTCTCCTCTTTAAATTCATATAGGATTTTTGTCTATCGAAAGGAGCCTTCAGTCTTTCCATAATAATATTCACCTTTTTTTCAACATCCTTGACCAAATCTAGTCCCATAATCTTGTGCTCACTCAATTCACTCCAACATAAGAGAGTTCTATATCATCTCCCATATAACTCATCATAAGGAGCCATACCTAGACTCACTTGGTAACTATTGTTGTAAGTGAATTCTGCCAATGACAAATACTTATGCCAATTGCCTTTAAGTTTTATGGCACATGCTCGAAGCATATCCTCAAGAATTTGAATAATCCTCTCTGATTGACCATCCGTCTATGGATGAAAAGCTACATTGAAATTGAACATAGTCCCTAAAGCATTTTGGAGTTTCCTGCAAAATCTCGATGTAAACTAGGGATCTCTATCTTAAATGATGGAGAAAGGAACCCATGAAGCCTAACTATCTCCTGAATATATAGTTCAGTCAATCTCTCTATACAATAATCCTTTCTCACTAGAATAAAATGGGTAGACTTTGTCATTCTATCAACCACTATGCAAACAGAATCATCCTTGTATCTAGTCATTGGTAGTCCGATCATAAAATCCATATTGATCCTATAGACACCCCACTTTGACCAAGGATGATAGCTAGAGATAGACTCTTTCAGTATAGCACAAAAAGCCATTAAGATACTTGGTCTGCACAGACTAACAACCTCAAATACTTGGTTTGCATAGACTAACTATAGAAGCAGGCCACGACCTGGCCCATGAAGACCATGGATGACCACTTTAGATACCTAGGTCCACACGGACCTACTATTTATGTCCGCATGGACTAACTATAAAAGCAGATCAAAACCCAGCCTATGAAGATCGCAGACCATCACTCTAAAAGCCTTAGTCCATATAGACCATCAGGAATAAGTCCGCACGGACTTAATGATGAAAATAGATTCTGGATTTAAACTTGACCTATTTAGTTCACGAGGAGGATCCTAAAGGGATAAGGACTCCTTCTAGATATGGGATAAAACCCTAGAAGAGAAGTATAATACTTCTCTTCATAAGAAAAGAAGGGGAAGAGGCTAGAAAAATAATAGAGATTGAAAATCCATAAGTGCAACTACTACAGCAATAACAGATGTAAGAAAGCCTGATAAAATCGAGTACAAGGAAGACTTTAACCATTCTCATTGATATCAAGAGGCTTTTGTGTTTGTGCTCCAAGAGATTCTTTCATAACAGGTAATATATGAGGTCCTCTTCTATATTTTCTTACAAGCCGATGATCTCTGAGATGTTTGGTTAATGAAAGGATATTTTGATTATCCTCATTCTCATTGATGATGAGTAAGCTAATCTCATTAGATGTATGAACTATAAATGTCTATGATTAGCAATAATATGCCATAACGAGTGTGATCTTTCTATGTAAATTTGATTAGGTCTGCACAGACTTAATGTCTTTTAAGGCAAGTATTTGTATTAGTCCACACAGCCCCATTTGCATGCATGATAAGAGGCTCAATTGTCTGCACGGACTCTCTGTCACAAGGGTTAGAGGTCTGGACGAACATACGAATGGTGGTTTATATGGCGAATCCTTGTTATGTCATTCGTGATATGCAATGTGTTTAGGATGAGTGTGTTTATGATTTTGAATAATTATTTGTTTTAATAATTTAGATCTAACTAATTTGACTTGAATGTTTTTTGAGTTGTTGATGAGATATCACATTGAACTAGAAGTATGAGATGAATATAGCTTTCCTTTGGCCAATGCCTACATCGACTTATAGTCATTGCCATTTACGTCCACATGGACTTACAATCCTTGTCTTCTAGGTCCACACGGACCCGATGATGTTGAAGCGGGCCAGTTTTAAGACTTTAGCTTATTTCTTTGGTTTTGTACCATTTATATTTTTTTGCCTATTTTGGTGTTGTAATAGTTAGTAAATAACCAGTTTTACATGCTAAAATCTAACTTCCATGCCAAATTACTTATGCAAAATCAATTGGTGTTTTTTTTAATAAAATGGATTTTATTTTCTTCATCAAAAGTCATATAGAAAATGTATTTTAATAAAGGCCAATCTCTTAGAGATGGGAGTTGGGCAATTATCGCCAATTCCTATGGAATTATAGGTAATTGTCAGGTCACATAACAACCAATTAATGACCCGCTTCATGGATGTACAATATACCTGTCATATTTCTTCAAAATACTAAAATTTACTTTCTTTGCATAAAAAGGTGACATAAATGATTTAAATATAATCCATGCTTGAATGATAAGGGATTGATAAAAATTAGAATATACACAAACAACATATTATTAGGGTGTAAATAAGATCTAAAATTCTGAACCTTTCTAGTATAGAAGATCAGAGGTCCTGGTGTAGAGGCCAGGTGGCGACTCCACTAAGCACTGTCATCCTCATAAAAATATCATAATCTCTATAGTGGTGACTCCACTGGGTATTGAGAAATTTTAATTTGAAAGTGCCCAAATAATATGTCATCCAAATATTCTAATTTTTATCAATCCCATGCATTTCATTCAATGTACATTGTGTCCCTTTTTACCCTGGATGGTGCTATGAACCATGACTCCATTTTTCATTCAAGAATGAAGAAGTGCTAACATATCCATCACTCACAAGCCTCGTACCTTTGAGGATATGAAAGGTGTACTAGTCGATCGATATTATCCTTGACTAGAAAGACCCATTAAGAGGGACTTCTACTTGTGGGAGCCTATCAGCCTTTTGACTAAACCATAAGCCTATATAGTCAAAGCTTAGTAACTTCCCTTAGGTTGTATGACCCTAAATATGTATGATTGCATTTATGATTGTTGTATGGACCTAATTATATTTAGCCTTATTTGAAGTGGGGGCAAGCCTATTGTGCCTTTTTGTCTGGGATAGACCCACCATAATTTCACATTAAATAAGACATAAATGCCTTAAGGTCACCATCTTTGCTTGTGCTTTAAATATGAGAGGCTATCAAGCCTAACTGAGCCCATGTTTTAACCTATGCATCCCACGATAATGCTTAGGTAAGCCCACTTAGAGAGAATTACTAAGACCACATGTGTGGAAGTAATAAGGTTGGAAGGATTGTTGCTTGTGTTTGTCCTCTAACATATTCATATACATGCATTTGTATATCATGCATCTTAAACATGCATCATGTCTAATCTTTCCTATTTTATAGCCATTAATGATTCTTCAGTCACTGCTCAGTGGAAGAGAGTTGGCAAGTGCCTTAACAAAGTTCACTCAAAAGTACCAGTCCAACCCAAAAGAAAAAACATGTCTTCTGATGAATATATGACTAAGGCTATGTTCATAGAGGCCATGGCTGAGATGGAAAGGAGGATGATGGCACTAATGACCAATGCCCTATCTCATAGGTAGAACACTCAAGAGGCAGGGCAAACTTTCGGGACTAACAAAGGGAAAGAGATAGCTAGCGAAACCAAAGATGATCAGTCAACTGATGATGAGATACCATAGGTGGCAAAGTCATATAATAGGGTAGCCCCTCTTAAAGTGCCTGAGAATGATTAGGGGAAGAAATTGAATGAGATGATAGAAGCTATGTCCCGACTGCTAACTGGGGGCAAAGACATTGATCTAGATGATATCAATTTGAGGCCTGATCACTCTATGGCCCACAAGTTCAAATGCCTAATTTGAGCAAGTTCGATAGAACTATAGATCCTCGTACTCATTTGAAGTAATATGCAGTAGTTATGAGGGCCACTCAGCTCATAGAAAGATAGATTGTGAACTTATTTAGTATGTCTCTTATAAGACAAGCTCTGAATTAGTACCATTATTAAGATAAAAGGGTTAAAGAAGACTGGATTGAATTGGCAAGGGCATTTAGTAAGTAGTATGCTAATAATGCCAGTGTGGAGATAAACTTGAAGGACCTGGAATTGATTAAGCAAAGACCTAATGAGAGTTTTTCTAAAGTACTTCATGCATCCTTAAATCTAGATTACCCGAAGAGTACATTTTAAGGGAGATTTATTGATCTGACCCAAACATAGAATAGGAGTGAGGGTGAATGAATCCATCTTAATGTTTGGCTTTTGGGTTAGTGAGAGTGATTGTGAGGTTAGAGAGAGCAAAGGTTTTTGGGTTGAATCCTCTTATGAGGATTCTAAAGAGGGTAAGAGAGAGCAAATATCGGTTAAGGGAGAAATGGTGGAGCCAGTAGAGAAAAATGGTTGGATCCTACCAAAAAAAGAACACGAAGCTAGAACAGATAAACATGATGAGGTGTTAAAACAGCACAAGAAAACTCAGGCCAACATTAGTACTTGGGATTTGCTAATGTCTTCTAAGGATTATAGGCAGAAAGTGGTCGAAGCCTTAGGGCAGGTTGCAGTTTCTACAACTACTATGCCTAATGAATTAGTGGAAGTGATGAAAATAGGCAAAACGGGCCTCAATATATTTTCAGATATAGATCTAGCTCTAAAAAGAAGGGTGCACAATCGGCCTCTTTTATCAAGGTCGAGATCAATGAGA
>CANXYI010793979.1:0-15697 GCA_948208565.1 Hura crepitans | reverse complement strand
GCAACTAGAAAGATGAACCTTTTCTATAATTCATGGATGGATGTGACTCTATTCTGAATGATGTATATACATGTTACTTGTCCTTTATGTCTTTAAGTTATATGACTGATGTCTAATAAAATGCTTATGCATGTAGACCTAATGAGTGGTGTGCCTAAAGCATATGGCTAATATTAGATGAATGACTTAATACATATGCAAATGTATAAATGTGTCTAGTGATTGGCTTTCTCTTAAATGAATGAATGTATTCTATTTTATCCTTAATGAATGAGCATTAAACCATGAACATGATGAATGATATGACTTTAATGAATGAATGCGCTCTATCCTATGAATAAGCATGAAATCATAAGGTGGTGGATGAAGGTGGTGAATGAGATTACTCTAGTGAATGAATGTGGTGATAGAGTGATTCAATTTGAATATGTCATGAATAGATGGATATGTATCTATTAACAATGTGCTTTCTTGGATAAGTGCGAGCAAATTAATTTAGTAAAGAATGAGTGATATACAAATTGGTTTCTAATCTTTTCTAGATGAAGGAATACAATAAGGTATGTTTTTTTTATTGAGTGGTAAATAATGCATTTTTTATGAATGTAGTGATACATGTTAGTTCCTAATCTTTTCTAAATAAAGGAATGTGGTGAGGTACATGCATGAATAATGCATTTCTAATAAATGTAGTGATGCATGTGATTTTGCTTATTTTTTCTAAATGGATGAGGAATTTGAATGGATTGTGAATGCATGTAAAATAGTTATATGATGAATATGTCTTTTAAATGTATATATGAAAGGCAAATATATGTTGAACAATGAATACATCTTTTTTCTAGGATTGATGAATAAATCCTATGATTGAGGTATGATGAATGATGATGCATGCATAAGCAAGTGAGTATCTATTCTTAGAATGGATTTATGATTGAATCTATTTTCTACCAGATGGATACATAGGCAACTATATGTTTGGATGTACGAAATAGTGCAAGTCATGTTATTGAGATTATTCTCCTCTCAAACTTATCCTAGGAAAAACTGGTGTGAAGAGAGTGAAGGGATAAAGTTGAAAGCTAGGTTAGGGTAATGAGAATAAGAAATCCCTTGATGAAAGAGGTCCAATTATGGTGATGGAAAGGCTAGGGAAGGAAGGTTGAGTTAAAGTGAACAATGGTGAGGCCAAAGCTTAGGTGAAAGGGCAATTTGTCATGGAGGGAATTTAAACATGTGTAGTTGGAGAGTAAATGATGAATGAGCATGCAAATATATGTGATTGTACAACATGGTACTCTTATTATTAGCCAATCTAAGGATTTTCCAACTAACACTTTATGGGTTTTCAACCTAGTGAGGTATGCTATAATTTTTGCCTAGGCTGTGCTTTGTGAGTTTTCAACCTAAAGAGCTTTTTTTTAAATTCAATTTATCCACCTTTGGTTAAGGCTTAAAATGTGATCAAGTTGTGCCAGATTAACTAAATTTGGACTTGCACATTTTAAGATGGCTTGATATGTTTTAGAGCTCTTACAATGGGAAATGGGGCTTTTTAGAAAAATAAGTGGCTTATTCCGAGTGCCAACTTTATGCCCCTAACATCTGGAACTTTTGTGATTTGAATGTCATTCTTTTGGCCTTTTTGAGTACAGTATTAATGATATCCCTATTATTATCCAATCATAAAGATTTTCTAACTAAATATTTTCTCTCAATTTCCTTAACTTTTGCCTATGCTCATGTTCTTCATTGATCGACCTAACAGGAATTAGAAAACTCATTTCTTTTTAAATAAGGGCAACCATAGTTGAAAAGAGAATGCTTGATTGTTTGAGGCTTGAGGTAAGTCTTTTCATTTTTGTAGGTTTTGGAGTTTCGGCATATTAGAGCTTCTGACTTTTGGATTTTAGGTGAGCAAGGACTGTGAAATGTTTGTCATTTTAATATGATTACCATGACCTTTTATGCTTTAAAAATGATGATATATAATGAATTTAAACCCCTTTTAAGATTAGAGGAAAGCATTCATCTATTATGGTTTATTTGCTCCTAGTTTATTATTTTTCTTTTTATCTTACCTCTCATATTTAGGGATATTTCTCATGCCTTACAAAGAAAGATCAAGTCTTAAGCATCAGAATTGTGCACAGCAGTGGTGAGCCATTCTTACAAAAATCATGAACTATTAATGGTACTTATGGCTTAAGTTGATCATGTTTATTTTCTCTTTTTTTAAATCTCTTAACTCACTTTTAAAGAGTACCATGCTATGTAATAATTGTGGTACACAAAGATGCTCATGAAAATCCAAAATGATGTTTTATTAAACTTTAATTGTTCTAACATTGAAAAAGAAAACAAGTAGAAAAAAAAAAGTAAAGATAGCCTATCTTATCTTCATTTGATCCTTCTATAACCTTGATTGGTGCAATCTTACTGAAAGACATTATTACAGTAGGCTTTACCCTTTGAGGAACTGAGGAATGGCTAGATGCTTTTGTGAGGTGCGATTCTTGGGATAAGGTATTGCACCAAGATCAATGAGGTTTTAGATGGCAAGGCAAAGGTTTTTGCCCTCATCAGTGAGGTAACCAGTCTTTTGGTGATAGGCACAACATAATTCATGCCTATGTTTAGTTGAAAATAACCTGGTTGGTAGTTTTGGTGTTAGTGGATAAAGTAGTTTTTTGCTCCTTAATGCTATGAGTATTAATGACAAGGGCCTGTTAAACTTGGAAAATTTTCTTGGTAAGTGACTAGGCTTGATTTTTTGGTCACTATTTACCCTTTCAGTGATCTTTGACTCAGCAAATTTAGCAATCTTAGTGTTTAACAGTCACCACCTGGCCTCTACACCAGGACCTCTAATCTTTTATATCAAAAAGATTTAGAATTTAGATCTTATTTATGCCCCAATAATATGCCTTCCTTTTAAACTATAATGTTTGTTAATCCTGTATCAAGCAAGCATACATTATATTTAAATCAATTATGTCACCTTTTTATGTATAAGAAGTAAATTGCTATAATTAAAGCATATATTAAATGCAATTATCTATTGGAATCTAGAAAATTGACTTATAAATTAATTGTGATATAACTTGACAACTGCCTATAATTCCATAGGAATTGGTAGTAATTACCTAACTCCTATCTCTAAGAGATTGGATTTTATTAAAATAAATTTTTAATATAACTTTTGATTAAACAAAACTTAAAATCATTTTGTGAAGAAAACACCAATTAATTAGATTGAAAACCTTTTAATCTGAAGTTAGGCTTTTACATGTAAAATAAGTTATCATACCACCTATTACAATCGAAAAATAATCAAAAAATCAAAGGGGTACAAAACCAAACAAAATAATACGAAATATGAAATTGGTCTTGTCTTTTGCATCATGTGACTTAGTAGTGATCCAACACACATTCGTGTGGACTGATACTCATAAAATTGACTAAGTCTATCCAGATTTCCCTATTTGGCCAAAATGATCACTTACAAACAGCTTAAAGGGATAGATTAAAAACAATAGATAAAGGCCCATAAGGACCCTAAGGATGGAGAAGATCATTAAACACAAATATGGATGTGTCCTGGCACATATTTTTGGATGTTTATCTATGTGAGCAATGTAGATTTTACCATCTATAAACAAAACATAAGTGAACACATATAAGGATTCAAAATACATGTCCACACGGACCACGTTCCTCATGAGAGGGAGTCCGTATGGAGTACAAATAGAGACAACATATGGGAAACAAAATCATTCGTGCAAATTGCATTCCTCATGAGATAGAGTCTATGCAAATTACATGTTAAGATAGACATGAATGAAACCTAGCCATCTATGTGGACTACATTTCCCATAAGTGGGAGTCCGTGTAAACTTTATGTTAAGATAGACATGTACAAAACCAAGTTATCCATGTGTACTATGTTCCTCATGAAAAGGAGTCCATACGGACTATATGTTAAGATATATATCTATAAAACCCAGTCATCTATGCATACAATGTTCCTCATGAGAGGGAGTCTATGGGGACTGCATGCCAGTTCTATGATACCAGTGATTGCTCATACATTAGCCATGTGATACAACAATATATGCTTGCATAAATGCGATATATATCAAGCATAGTTCATGAGAAGTAATCAAAATAGTATTTACTTAAGGTCTATGTGGACTTAATCTTGCATACAAACTTACATACTTAGTCTGTGCAGATGTAAACATGCTCAAAGTTAACTCTGTGCATTTTGGAATAAAACAACGGATGGATTACAACATGCTAGAAGTTAATTTATACACAATAGAATGATTTATAGCAGTGACCTACTCCTATGGCCAATATGGGAATTACTAAGAATCACCTCATTAATGACCAATCATAAGAGATCATGGGCCCACATAAATAATAAGAAAGTATGTTACATACACAGTAATGGTCCTTATATCTTACCTTGTGAATGAGCTCTGAACCAATAGCATAAAGTGTAGGAGTTTGGAAGAAATTGTTTTATGTGTGGGCTAATAGAACTAGTAGATTGTATCCTAGTTAGATTTCTTTCTTGAACTTATAGAGAAGGGTTTTTGGCTATTATGAAATTTCCTCCCCTCTATTATACACAAAAAGGGTATTTATAGGCTTAGGGTTAAGAATCTCCCATCCAAAAGAGATAAAATCCTTCTAGGGTTAGGAGATAAAGTTTGGATAGGAATCCCGCACTTCTTGAAGCTTTCATGTTAAGCTTTCATGTTAGCAAGTCTAAGTAGACTTGGACTACTTAGTCCATATGGACCTAGATTGTATGCTCTCTTGCTAGTCCATGGGCTTTTGGTAAGGTTTAAGTTAGTCCATACATACATGGGCTTAGACTTGTTTGGGTAGACCATAAGCTTTGGGCTTGATAGAGTTGGTTGGGCTAGCACAAACCTAGTTAAAATATGTTCATGTGGACTAATGACAAGCTAGTCTGTGCAGAATAGCTTTTTAAGGGCTTATGTTGTTGCTCAAGAGGTTGTCTCTACTTATCATCATAGATAAAAAGATAAGGCACCTACAATAATCGTAGGGTCTAGAAAGACCATTGTATAACACCAAGATGTTATAGTAGTTATAAGGTCCAGAAGGGCCACTATATAACCTTAGGTCTAGTACAACAACCATAAGTTCTAGAAGGACCACTCTGCACACTAAGCGAGTGTGGCCACCAAATGTTTTTTATGGCCACTGCACACTTATACTCACCTCATTGCTTGAGAGTTTCATTATTAAGTTTTTGATTCATTTCTCTATGTATGGGTAAAGCAAAATAAAAATGGATAATAACTTATGAAATTTTAAAACAAGAACTAATACGGAACATAAGTATGTTAGATTGTGATCACCATACACATGTATGGAAAATTGTGATATTTATTATTATAGATACCTAACTATTGTTTATTTCTATGATGTTACCCTATTATGTATATTCTTGTTCATGATGTTTTATTATCATAATTGCATGAATGCATGTAGACATATGTATATTATATTGACTGCACTATAGAGCATATCACTTAGTCCATCATTATTTATGGTGCATAGGTTAAAAAACTAACTAGAGATAAAGCCTTAATTTGTTGAATCCGTGTTTAATGGCTACACAGTTAAAATGTTATGCTCCTACAAAGTGCCTCACTCCTTCATGACATACACCCTAACACTTACATATAGCTACATTATATATTATGCTCCTTTATGCTAACACATATGCATCCAAATCCAACTTATGTTAATCTTAAGCAACTCAATTTGCAAAAGATTGTTCATGTAAGATGACACACTTGTGTTGTAAAGAGCCTGATCTTGATATAAGAGTTTTGAAGTACTTACCTTTCTATTAAACACAAGAATATCTTCAAATGAACCAAGATCATAAATAAACTAATTAAATTCATTTATGTAAACATATGGTTTAAATTCTCCCTTGGTCCTATCAAATATAATTTGTAGGGAACCTAGAAGCCCTATTTGCTTACTAGATAAAGTCCTACAATTTATCCACTTAACTCTATCCACATTATTATTTTTTTCCAAGCATGCCTTTTCACACATATAGGGTTATAATTAGGTAGTTACTTAAGCATATATATTAATTTGATGCTCACTTGTCTCTAAAATAGGTATTCAATTTAAATTAAAACTCAATTACTAATGAGATGCTGAATTCCCTTAACATTAGGAAAAGTTGGGATGCAATAACCTAAGAGAACTTGTTATCCTTCCTATTACCTTTTCTATATGGTTTTATTAACCTTTTCCCTTAATATCTTCCTTAACATATAGAAGTTTAATATGCATGCAAGTTAAAGGTTATCGGCCTACTTTAGAATATCTAAATTACATACTGAGTTCACATAATTCATCTTTCATAAAGATACTGTTAATCAGTCATAAATATATGAGGTGTCCTATTTCCCTATACTGTTTACATGTATATGCAACATATGGTAACCTCTATTCTATTACCAAATGTGAGAGATACTTAAGTAAAATATCAAATACTTATTATTTAAGATAAATTCATACACTAAAAGTTATAAAAACTTACCTCTTTACTAACATAGAAAAGGGTATAATCAGAACCCAACTAAAATTACACAAAAGTGAAAACAAACTACTATATTTATCTGTACCCTATAACATGTACCTTCTTTCTATCTAAACCAACCATATCTATGCTTCAAGATTGATAATCTTGTTTACCATGATTAGGTAAGTAAGCTAATTAATAATAATAAGTTCAATTCATAAATATTGGTGTGGACATTAAATCAATTTATAGTTGTACTCTTATCCCCAACATAAAGCCATAGATATGCTCTAACTAACTTCACATGGTTCAATTTTTTTTATAACCCGATTAACCTTACTTGAATCTAATACAAGTTAGATCTTAACTTACTAACTTTAGGTTTGTGCATATGTACATATAGGTTTATATATCTAATCATATACATATAATGGTTATTCCTTCATTCATCCCTAAACTATACCTCTCCTATAAGAAGATTCATTTATATAACCTAATATAGAATTTATATAAGTTTAATAATGAGTAGTGAAACACTCAACTTGAAGTTGGCTACTATGCTAATACTTGTATAATCTCTTCCCTTTGTGTTCTTTACCCCTTGGCAATTTGGCTTTTCCACTTACAGTTAGTTCTAATCATGTCATCAACTCATAACTTCTTCTAATAGCATCCCATAAACTCTCTCAACCTATAAAACCACATAAATTCGGTTGCCTTAAATCAATGGTGGTAATCCCATTTCTTACACATCCTTATTTTTAATCCATATGCCAAGTCCTTATCTTTGGGCAATAATTCTAAAGGTTTCATTTACTTCAACATATAGTTTCTAAATATCTAGAACAACAGTAAAAATAATTACAAATAATTGCATAATTACCTAAACATGCTACTTGATATTCTCACTTCAAAAATGTATCCATTTGCTTTCAATAGTTTTACCTCAAACTATTCCTTACACACTTAAACATAGCATGATAATTATAGACAACTTTGACATAATAGGGCTATATTAACCTTTATATTCAAAAGTGGTGCCTAAATCAAGTTCAACATCTATAGAGACCTAAAGATTCTTATATTGTGGATTTTTTTCTCACTGTGATATGTAAATAGCCCCTAATTCATCCCTTCTTAGCCCTTACCACCCTATATATCCCTCTTATTTTCATAAACTTATAGTACATCATGTTATTTGCTTAACTAAAAGAGTTTTGAAAAGGAAGAAGGGAATAAGATGCATTGATAGTAGCAATATTAACCTTGTTGTCCATATCATATTGTATTTATCCACTGTCTTGAATTTAGAAACAACCTCCTCACAATGATGTCCTAATAAACTTGAATGATTATTGCCTACTAGTTTCTATAATTCCTAAATCGCTTCTTCAACTTGTAGCTGCTCTAGATGCCTCTATTTAGTCAAACAAAATAATTCTAATAGCCATTTCTCTAAAATTCAATCATTGTTGCTCTTGGATTCTCATAAATAGTGATTGGGTATCCTTATAATTTGAGTAGTAGCTTGCTAAAATTCTAAAGTCTTATGTTGCCATTAGTTAAAGGTCTTCAACTCCAATCAATCCTTCCTAAGTCATTAGCCCATTCACAAGCACCGATTCATGTCCTCTACATTATTATTATCATCAACTTTCTCATACCCACAATTTTCCCTTAAAACATAATTTCCCATAGAAATTAGAATGAAAACTTGAATTTGACTAATCCTACTCCATTTCTTGCCTTCCTAGTCTATTGGTTACAATCATTTGCCCATTCTCTTTTTTCCTTTTATTAACCCCTTTTTCTCTCTACCCTCACTCTCAGTTTCTCTCTATTTCCCCTTTTTTCCTTTCTTTTTTCCTATTTTCATTATTTACCATCAATTTGAGTTAAGTTCCTAGTTTGTACAATTTAAAGCAACTTAAAGCTTGTTCCCTATTAGTACTCCTTTTATTCTTTTTACAATTGACTAATCAATTTCATAATGTCTAACTAAGTTGAGACTTATTCCATAACTAATCCCCACTCTTACACACTAACTATAATTCTCTTTTTTTTCCTTTTTTTTGATATATCCACCAATTAAAATGCCTTCTTATATTAAATCTTATTTACCTTTAAGTTAATTATTTTCTTATGACCCTATGTACATACATAAATTTCCTTGATAAATGATGTTAAAGTTAATATCCATAACCGAATATTACCACCAAATTTCACATTATAAGATTTAACTCAAATCAACTTGATCATCTGATCCTCATGTTGTTATAATTTCCAATACATTATAGAGCATTTTGCATCTCAAAAGAACATCAAATACACACAATTTAACTAAATATTTATCATCAAATTTCAAAATAATACCAAACTATGAACCTTAGCATTAATTCATCCAATTCACAGTAGATAAACACAATTAAGTTTATGCACATACTTAAAAAAATGTATAAGGACACTTAGGAACTTGTTATACTCCTCCATAGTGCAGTTGCCCTTCAATTTAGCCCTTAATGATTCACCATTTTCTTCCTCTTCAACAAGAATCATAGAAAACAAAGTAATTAGAATCAATACAAGAGTAAAACCATGCAAAAGATGATGAAGATGGAGTGGATCATTTTACCTTAAACAATTTTATCTAATTACTTAAGAGAATATGCCTTGAGAGGATGAGCAGAGAGAGGGAGAGGAAAAGAATCTCAGTTTCTTTTTCATCTGTATTTAATCTTTGGCCATTTATAATCCTTAAGTGGATGGTCATGGTTTCATCATAACTTTCATCCAATGGTTATAATTCCTTAAGTTAAAATGCCACTAAAACCTTCTTTTTTTCAAATTCATAATAATGTATCTAGTCTTTCATCCAAAAACTTTTTTGCCTTGATAAAACCTTATTTAAAACTCTAAAATTACCATTTTAGGCCTTATAAGCATATTATTTTTTTTGTAATTATTTTTGGGGTGTTACAGTTCTTCCCCTCTTAGTAATTTCATTCATAAAATTACCTAAACTAAATAACTGAGGATATTACTACCTTATCACTTTTTCTTATTCCAAGTTGCCCCTCTCATTTTGTGGTTCCTTCATAAGACCTTAACTAAAGGAATCCATTTATTACTCAACACTTTCACTTTATTTGCTAAAGTCTAAACAGGTTCTTTATATGTTAGATTCAACTAAATCTTAATCTCTCCAATTGATATAATGTGTGATAGATCTATTCAGTATCTCCTTAACATGGATGCATGAAAACATTGTGTATCTTTTCCAATTCAAGTGACAAGGCTAGTCTATAGGCTACCAGACCCATATATTTAATTACATTATATAAACTAATAAACCTAGGACTAAGTTTACCTTTCCTACCTAAATGCAAAACTTTCTTCCACTGAGATACTTTTAGAAACACTTTATCTCCCACATCAAAGTCTATATCCTTTCTCTTTAGATCAACATATGACTTCTAATGATTAGAGGTAATTTTCAGGTTATCCTCTATGATTTTAACCTTCTCCTTAGTATCTCAAATCATATCTGGTCCCTTAACTTTATTTGCACTTAGGTCAACCTAGCAAAAAGGTGTGTAATATTTCCCACCATAAAAAGCCTTATATAAGGCTATTTTAATACTAGCTTGATAGCTATTGTTGTAACCTAACTCTATCAATGGTAAAAATCTATCCTAACTTCTTTTATACTCAATAACACATCCACATAACATATCATCAGAACCTAAATAATCCTATTAGATTGACCATCTATTTATGGATGGAAAGTTGTATTAAAAATTAGCCTTATACCCAATGCTTCATGAAGCTTCTACTAAAATCTAGAGGTGAACCTTGAGTTTCTACCAAATGCTATAGACTTAAGCACCCCATGTGACCTATCTATCTCCTAAATGTCTATCTTAGCTAATCTTTTGAAGGAATAATATCTTCTAATAGGTAAAAAATGGATCAACTTTGTCAATTGATTCATAATTACCCAAATAGCCTCATGCTTCTTTTAGGTCAAAGGTAAACTAATCATAAAATGCATAGTTATCTGATCTCACTTCTATTTAGATATTGCCAAAGGTTATAGCAATCTTGATGGAACCTGATGTCTACTTCCACTTGCTGACATATCAAACACTTAGTCATATATTTTGTTATATTTCTCTTTATTCTTGATCACCAATAATGTGACATCAAATCTTGATACATTTTGGTGTTTCTAAGATGCATGGCATAAAGGTTTTTGTGTGCTTTATTCAAGATCAAACTCTTAAGCTCTTGATTATTTGGCACAACCAATTTGTCCTAGTAGAATAACTATCCTTTTTTTTAACACATATTCACTTTACTTCCCCTTTTAGGCTTGCTTTATTATTGCTTTTAGTTTCTTATCACCTCTTTAAGCACCAGACACTTGTTGATCAAGATGGGCTTAACCCTTATTTTAGCCAAGATAACTCTACCACATGTCAGCTTCAAATGGATGTTCATAGCCTTAAGAGCTACTATTGACTTTCTACTTAAGGCATCTACTACGACATTGGCTTTATTAGATGATAGTCAAAGACATAATCATAGTCTTTAATTAATTCTATCCATTACCTCTATCTAAAATTATGCTCCTTTTAAGGAGGAAGATACTTGAGACTTTTATGGTCTATATAGATGAAACATCTCTCACCATATAGATATTGTCTATATATCTTTAAGGTGAAGACAATAGCATCCAACTCAAGATCATGAGTAGGGTAACTCCTTTCATGAGGTTTCAACTACCTTGATGCATAGGCCACTACCTTACCCTCTTGCATAAGCATATATCCC
Organism: Hura crepitans; assembly: GCA_948208565.1. Taxonomy (NCBI): domain Eukaryota; kingdom Viridiplantae; phylum Streptophyta; class Magnoliopsida; order Malpighiales; family Euphorbiaceae; genus Hura; species Hura crepitans. The sequence continues at coordinate 4,275 of CANXYI010793979.1, read as the reverse complement.
AAACCACTATGAGACGTATCACTATTCATTATATAGTCCTTTATGGATAGTGGCTATGTAAAGATTGAAGCTCTTGTTAGCATGGTTTTAGGCTTCTTAAAACTCTTCTAACACTTATTAAACCATTTAAACTTCACATTCTTTTGCAACAACTTAGTTAGTAGAGAGGCTATAATAGAGAACCCTTTCTCAAAATACTTATAATGTCCTAAAAACTTAAGAACTTTTTATCTTTGTACAATACTTAGGTGGTTTCTACTCAACTACCACTTCTATGTTCATAGGATTCACTTTTACCCTATCAGCAGAAATAATTTAGCTGAGAAACACCACTTCATCAAGCCAAAATTCACACTTGCTGAATTTGGCATACAATTGCTTCTCTCTTAACTTCTACAACACCAATCTCAAATGCTCATCATGTTCTTCCTTGTTTTTGGAATATACAAAATACCATCTATGAATATTACTACAAATTGGTCTAGATAAGGATGGAAGACCCAGTTCATAAGGTCCATAAATGCCACTAGCGCATTGGTCAAACTAAATCGCATAATAAAGAATTCATGATGCCTATGTCTTATTATAAAACCAGTCATGTGCATATCATCATCCTTGAATTTCAAGTAATAATAACTTGATCTTAGGCCTATCTTTAAAAATACAACTACTACCCTAAGTTAATCAAATAAGTCATATAACCTAGAGGGTGGGTACTTATTCTTCATAGTCATCTTGTTCAACTATTTATAGTCAATGCATAACCCTATAAACCCATTCTTCTTTTTCACAAGCAAAACTGATACACCTTATTAGTAAGACACTAAGATGTATATAACCCTAGTCCAATAATTCTTGTAACCACACTTTCAACTCTTTTAGCTTTGTTGGTGCCATTTTATAAGGTGTAATGGACACTAGTGTTGCACCTAGTGCTAACTCAATGCCAACTAAACTTCTCATTTTGTGGCAAACCTAGTATATTCTTAGGAAAAATATCCTGAAAGTCTTTCACAATGAGTATGTCCTAAAGATTAGGCATAACTTTCCTAGTATCCCTTATATAAGTTATATATGCTTGGCACCCTTTTTCTTATCATCCTCTTTGGTGTAATTCTAGATATCACATTGGTAAGAAAATCATATCTTTACCCCTATATTAGTGACTTCTTGCCTATTAGGTGTCTTAAGAGTTATCCTCTTAAGCGTATAGTCTATTATCACGCTATACTTAGATAAATAGACCATTCCTAAGATTACATCAAAATAAATAAAAGGTAGTTCTATAAAATCTTTTAAGAACTCATACCCTTAATCATTGAGAAGATAATTTTTGTATACTTTATTCACTATTACATTATGCCTTAAAGGATTAGTGACTAAAACATCATGTTTAGTTGGTTCAGTTTTTAGGTTCCACTTTCGAGATGATGCCATGCAAATATAAAAATATTTAGATCTAGGATCTACCAATGCATGCACAAGAGTATGAAAGATAGAAAATGTACTAATTATTACATCTGTGGTATCTTTATCTTCTATTGCTTTTTATGGCATAAGTGTGAGCAAGAGCACGCACCTCTAATTTCTATACTATCTTAGAAGAAGTTTTCTACATAGCTCTTTAGTTATCTTGCTTACAAATTTTTTTACCAATAGTAGGAGTTGTCCTAGCTTCCCTTAGCTACTCACTTCTTTCCTAAAGCTAAGGATAATTCTTAATCCTATTATCCATAGATCCACATATAAAGCAAGCACTTGATATCTTCTAACAAGTAGCACCATGAGACTTGCCACAATGCTCATAGGTCTTAGTAATGGCATTTCTTGTAGTAGACCATAGAGCACTAGGCATTAATACTACTCCTCAGTTGCCTTTATTGAAATTAGGGTTCTTTACAAATGATCCCTATGCAACACTGCCCTTATGCTTCTTGTTGGTGGCAAAAGAGGTATTTCCTTACCCTTAGCTCCTCTTATTCTTCCTCTTGAACTTCCTATTTTGGTTCTATTCACTGATATCCTTCAATTCTAAAGCTATAGACACTAATTGTGAGAAATCTCTAATTTAAATGGGAGCCACTCCAGATCTAATATATGTGTTCATCTTATCTTAAAATCACTTACACTTTATAGCTTTAGTGGGGAACATATCCTTAATATACTTGATAAGCCTTAGAAATTCTTTCTCATACTTGAAGATAGTCATCTGACATTGTTTGAGATTTAGGAATTCATTGCATCTGGCATCTTTATCTGTATCACTATTATATCTTTTCTAAAACATGTCTTGAAAGAATTGTTAGGTGATTATCTCAATTGGATTCCCTCTAGTTAAAGACTTTCACTACTTGAATGCCACTTTTTAAAGAAAGGACTTAGCATATATTAGGCTTCCTTTATCATTGCAGCCTACTTATTCCAAAATTTTTGTTGTCTTCTCTAACCAGTACATGTCTACAATAGAATCTTCTTTATTAAGGCTTTTAAACTCCTCTGCCTTAGTCTTCTAAAGCCTTTCTACCACTGTTTGGGCCTATGATGATAACTAAAGACAAGCTTAAGCAATAAGGTAAGAAACCAAAAACTATGGTCCATATAGACCATTATGGTGCAAATGGACATGGACTTGATGCCATAAGGTCTGCATAGACTAACATAAAACCATGCCCAAGGCTTATAAACTACTCGAGGAAACCCAAAGCCTAGGTCTATAAGGACATGCTCACAAAAAGCTTTTAGAAATGTGATCTTTCTATTTGGACTCTAATTCCTAATTCTCATAGGACTCTACTTCTTCTAGACGAGAAAGCTATTCACTAACCCTATAAATATCCCTCCCATCAACATATTTCAAGACATATAATCTACCAAGATTAATCACTACCTAGGAATTACTTCTTATAATCTCTGAGAGTCTAGGAGAGGACTCTAAAGTAGGATCAATCTACTAGACCTTTAGCTCACACCAAAATCATAATTCTTTCCAAAACTTTACCTTATGCATTATTGCTTAAAGCTCTTTCAAAAGGTAAGATCTAGGGCCTTTTACTATACTTATCTTTATTCGTTCATATTGTTTTAGTGAACCCATTATCTCCTATGATTAATCATATGTAAGGTGGTTCTATGTAATCCCCACATTGATTATAAGAGTATGTTGTTATTTCAAACTATTTGATTTTATGTAGTGACTTATTAAACTATTGTGATTGTTCTGCATTAACATACTAATCACATAGACTTAATATATTGATATGTGTGTAATCTGATGTCCATACACACTATTGATTGATAACAGTTTTCTATTTGCTTTGTATGCCATGTTTTAACATATCCTATTTACCATATTGACATGTTTGTGTGATGTTATCATGTTGTATGATTATTCTATTCCTTAATATGCATATTGATATTCTAGAATTAATGTGAGATTTGCACAAACTCCCTTTCACAAGGATCTTAGTCTGAATAGATGTATACATTTTATGCATGCTTATTCTATTTTGTACTCAGCACAGACTCCTTTTCATGAGGAGTGTAGTCTGTATAGACATATACTTTGAAACCCAATCTTTATGAATATCTATATTTATCATCATGTTTTACTTTGTATAATTAATTCTTCATTCCTTTAGTGATAATCATCTTTTGGGCACGTATCATAACCATTCTTATTTGTATTGCACATGATGTTGCCATTCTATTATTAGGTCCTCATAGACCATTATTTGTGTTACTAACCTTTTCCTTGAGTTGTTTAAGAATAACCCTTTGTACTAGCTTGGAGGTCTAGATAGACATATTAACCATGATATGTTGCATTTCGTACAAATAAAGGTCAAAGCCTTACCTAGTCTACACGGATTAATCAATGCAGACACAAGACCAAACATTTTACCCTCTATTTGTTTGTTTGGTTTTGTACCTTTTAATTTTCTTACTTATTTTTTGTTGTAATAGGTAGCTCAATAATTGGTTTTATACACCAAAATCCTAACCTCACATTAATGGTTTTCTACATAATTAATTGGTGTTTTCCTAAACAAAAATGGTTTTGAGTTTTCCTTAATAAAAGTCGCATTAAAATGTATCTTAACCATGGCCAATATCCTAGAGATGGGAGTTGGGCATTATCACCAATTCCTATGGAATTATGGGTAATTATTAGGTCAAACAACCACTATTAAATTACCCGATTTTTATATGTCAATACATACTTATACTTATATATTTTGAATAATGCAATTTATTTTCTCCACATGAAAAGGTGGC